>JADWQK010001108.1:0-243623 GCA_017933935.1 Sesamia nonagrioides
ATACGGTGTGCCAGTTGCAAGCTAATTATAATACGATTCCTGAAAGAGAAAATGGAAATACGCTGTTTCATGTTTTTGCCAATTTTCACCTTGTTGAATTATTCAATTGTGCTGTTGTCGTGTTATACGTCACGAATGTTTATCTAAATTATTCTAAATGATGCCGATAGTCACTGCATTATTTGTAAATACCATTGTTCTCAAAGCAACATAAAATAATATATTAAAACTAGCTTTCCGCCCGCGGCTCCGCCCGCGTGGAGTTCGATTATATCACGCTTTTTAGATTTCCCTCGGGAGCATCAAATTTTTCCGAGATAAAAAGTAGCCTATATGTTCTTTCTCAGGGTCTAAAGATTGTCTGTACCAAATTTCATCAAAATCGGTTGAGAGGTTTAAGCGGGAAGAAAGCGTAACAGACAGACAGACAGACAGAGTTACTTTCGCATTTATAATATTAGTATGGATTAAAATGAACAAAAGGTGAAATACTTAAACCGTTTGATGACGTTATTCATAGCAGAGTAATAACTTACAAAGAAAAGGCGCTTAGTAGAAAAGAGGCTTGTGTACTGAAGAAGATCGATTACGATGTCGTCATTTTGCCAATATTAATTTTGTATTATGTAGATGAATGAAACACCCGCGGAAAAAAATGATGTATGGAAAAGTACTTAGGTTAAATTTAAACATGGTCGAGAAGCCAGTCTGGGGCTCGAGCCCTGGACCAGAGACAAAGATGACAACTTTATTTTGAAACCAGCATATCTATAGACAACATTATTTTTTGTTTATGCGAAACGCAAAACACGTGTCCAGTATTTTTAAGTAAGTAATCTATGTACAAAATTTCAAAAAGATATAATGAAAAATCACAAAGTTATGAGCTTGCTATTCTACTTGGTTGTCCCAACAAAAATATGGTCAAAACTGTATTCACGTTTCGCAAAACAAAAATAACTTTGTATATTATGTTTTTTCTTATAACTTGAAAGTTGTCATCCAGTATTACCAAAGGTTATCGTATTAACCAGTAACTGGGTTGTGGAGGTCAGATAGGTAGTCGTTCCATGTAAAATACATACTGGTCTTCAGCTGCATCTGGTTGGACTGGACGCTGAGCCTAACATAGTTGGGAAAAGGCTAGAGGCAGATGATGACATACCTGCTTATTTTAATTAAAAAGCAACCGTGTTGGATGATCATCAGAAATAAAGCGATCTCTGGATTCTCTAATTTCGGGGGGCGGCGGTAGCTATCTACGGCCTTGGCCCTAATCCTTATATTAGCAGTTAGTCTCACCGAAAAAGCTTGTAGAATAGAATAGGATAGAAAATTCAATTATTTGCCCAAAAAAAGAGATAAAACTCTATATATTCTTTTTTACAGAATACATTATTTGCAGCAATACAACATTGGAGAAGTCAGAGTGGAAGTTGTTTGCATTTATTTTCAATGATATATACAGTATGTTAAATAACAGAGGGCGTTCCCTTAAACTCGTTAATATATATCATTAATAGATTAAAATAAAAATATCAGCATAGAAAAATAAGCATAAAAAAATCCGAATAAAAAAAAATTCTAATTGGAAATAAATTTGAAACCTTCTGTTTTAAATCAAAATAGTAGTCGTCATGTATAAATAAATTGCGACGTTGCCGTCTTTCATGTTCGTGTACAGTGTGTTTCTTTTACATGTCAATTTAAAAATTTTATTGAATATTTTCTTATTGGAAAAAATTTTAAAACATTTTGTTTTCGAATGGAAATATTTTTTTTAGCATGTATGTATGCTATACTATTTCGGGTTAACGGGAACGCCCTCTGTTAGTTAACATACTGTATATTCTTTTTTACAGAATACATTATTTGCAGCAATACAACATTGGAGAAGTCAGAGTGGAAGTTGTTTGCATTTATTTTCAATGATATATATATACATATTGCTTAGGTACCTGTTGCATTACCTTATCGCTTGATAAATCGTTGCTGTTTCTTACTGCATTGATCATGCTGCAGAGTATAGTTACAAACTAGATACATACTTAAATCACTAGGTTTTCTTGTAAATGAAAACTTTAATTACTTCTTATCGCCGATAAAAGTCGTCGGCCGCCATATTAGCCTAATTACTTATCTTAAAAATACAATGAAATCAGAGTTTTGGAGTACTTGAGAGTCAAATAAAACCGACGATATTGACGACGACGATTTACTCAATGATACCCGAACAAGGTTGTTAGGATTCCCAATACGTAAGATACCTACCTACCTTAATGAAAACTTATGATAACATCTAATCTTTGCTCTATGTAAGGAAATTTTTACACGATTTGAAGACGGTTTAAAAAATTAATACTCTGATATTTTCTGTAGATAGCATATTTATCTTCATTATTTTAAGCTGTTTAAATCAATATGCTGTGTCGCTAAGCATGAAATTCATGATGGAGTTTTATTTTATTATAAAAATAGATTTCATCAACGTGGTTGGCAATTACTTCAATTATCTCATCGATTTGTATTACAATGTCGATTGAATCCAAATTATTATTTTTTATTTTACTTTCTGAAATCTTTTAGTAAAATAACCAGTGTGAAATCTTTATGATTCGTCCTTTTCGTCTTCATAATGAAAAGCGAGTCGGTTTTTGTAACACATTCTATTATGCTGTCAGTCTGCGTAGCGTTAGCAGCGTAGAGCTTGTTCCGTAGAGCCATAGAATAAAGAGAGGGAAGTACGTTATCTTCATACAAACGGACCGCGAGCGGCTTGTATGTGTGCGCCATAGTATCTATGCGTCGCCGCACGCACACCTAAACACAATATTAGAGTGCCTATGACTGCGCTAGTCGCGGCTAGCACGGAACGAGGTTCGCGCGTCACGGCTTTTCGGCACATTAGCTTTTAAAAAATGATCACATAAACTGCAAAGTTGGTATGTCTATTTATGAACAAATAAAAGACTTATATTTTTCAAATTATATTTCTAAAAGTTATTTACAAGGATACGGATATATTACACATTAAAGTTTAATAACAACGCGTTTCGTAATAGTCGAAACCGAAGAAAGTAGGTATTTTTCTGTAGCTAATTTGTAATTTTGTATTAAATGTGTGATTCAATAGATTTTATGTTTGTATTATTTATATTTGTATTAATTAAAAATAAAAATAAATATGGTTCTTTATGTGTACAAAACTAAAAATAAAAATTACAAAAAAAAAAACTGACTAGTATATGTAAACTAAATACTAAGCAAATAATTTAAACATAAGCTCTTAGTCTATAAATATTTGTTAGCGGTTTGGGCGACAACCGTAACCGACGAAGCGCGGACAGTCGTCAACCCTAAGACAGTAGGCAATTAAATCGCGGATTGGGTCGCAGATAACCTACTTCCCCTCTTTATTCTATGGTAGAGCTGTTTTCGTAGCTGTCGTTGGCTGAGCTACGATTCTCAGTACCTATCACAATCGTTTAAGAAAAAGAAATAGTCAAATTTTTACTTTTTTTCTTCGGGCGTTATTATTACATTAATGCCTCTTGTCATTGCTTATTCGTTTGTACAAGTATTCTCCTTTCCTACTTCTTTGTTTCAATTATTGATTTTCAATATTATAAATGCGAAAGTAACTATCTGTCTGTCTGTCTGTTATGCTTTCCCGATTAAACCTCTCAACCGATTTTGATGAAATTTGGCACAGACAATCTTTAGACCCTGAGAAGGGACATAGGCTACCTTTTATTGAAAAAAAAAAAATTATGTTCCCGAGGGAAATCTAAAAAGCGCGATATAACCGAATTCCACGCGGGCGAAGGCGCGGGCGGAAAGCTAGTTGTATAATAATTATTAATTACAATTATTATCTTCTTATACATTTGTATACAATAGACGGCACTTAATCCTCCAGTTTTTTTTTTGGACTTATCACACAGATTGAGCTAGCCCCAAAGTAGCCAGACTTGTGTTATGGGTTACTAACTCAACGATACTATATTTATAATAGATACATATATAGATAAACATCTAAGACCCAGGCCAATCAGGAAAAGATCGTTTCCCATCATGACCTGGCCGGGGATCGAACCCGGGGCCTCCACGTCGCAGGCACGCGTGTTGACCGCTGCGCAACGGAGGACGACGACAACAATCCTCCAGTTCCAATACCAGAAGAAGTTGACCTCCCAAACTGCTACTATTAACCCACATGCATTGCTGATATCGCTTAGTTATTATTCAAAGGATCAAAACGTGAGAGTTTTATAAACAAGACAGTTTTCCTTACAACGATTCAAGGTAACATGTTAAGATTACAATACAATGAAGAACTAGCTTTCGCTAAGTAGATAATATACATAAGATGATAATAATTGTAATTGATAAGCGGTAATGCTGTCATTACCGATTATATTACTTAAATCAATAGGTTTTATACGAGAGACTGTATTATCACAAAAAATAGGTCTATATTATTAGTAATGCCGTCAAACGTATATTCAAATACCTCTGGCAATAAAACATGTATGTTAATCTTCGGTTGATATGTCACGTTTTAGTTTTTTTTTTTTTTTTACAAGCCATGTTCATCCGACCAGTTCTATATTTAGGCCAAACTCGTGGCAAGTTGTGAGATTGTTATCACGTTTATCGCCGACTCCTTATTAGTAAGTATTGTTTGCTATGGTTTTGTACACATTATTTTTATCGCTGTGTACTGTTCTTGTGTACCATACAAATCATAAGTTTGACTACAGACGTTTATGATGACGCTAAAGTCTTTGCGGTTTATTTTATCCGTTCCTAACCAGCCCCCTAATCGACGAACACATTTTTGTCAAATGATTGTGACTAGTTGCGATCGTTTAGACCGAACGAACCAATGGGCGGTCCGAACGATCCCAACTGATGCCAACTAGTCGCAATCATTTGACAAAAATGTGTTCCCCGATTAGGGGGCAGATCCAAGTAAGGTCGCTTACATGGGTTTAAAACAATATTTTATTTACCCAAGGGACAACAGAGACAGTTTGGAAATAATGGCTACTATGTCCGACTAACCTAAAATTGAGTTAAGAAAATTAACGGGCTGGGCGCCAGGGAACCACTGCTGCACAAACTTGCAGAGATTTAGTTCGTTATAAATATCATGCTTGCGATTTCGTAAGTAAACATTCAGGTACTGCGTCTATTTCTGTCTGTGTACACTTCCCATACATTTTGTAGTGGCGCTAAGAACTATGTGGACATTTTAAAGGACAACATCGATCATAATTTCGGTGCAGTTTGCTAATTTTGGTATATTTTGCTAGTCAGTGAGCATCTTTGTTAGCAAACGATGATACGTTTTTAAACACTGACTTGATCACTGAGGTGCATCTGATTTTTGTTTCTAAATATTATATATTAAAAAAAGCAGTAACCATATCATCCATAATCGAACAAATCGCCGTCATGTGGAAACTAAATAAATTACTAGTAGACCCAGCTACAGAAGCTGCTTACCTAAATCACTAAGTTACATTCGCGTACGTCTTTATTATTTCCTTTATTAAGCACTAGCTTTCCGCACGCGGGTTCGCCCGCGTGGAGTTTGGTTATATCGCGCTTTTTAGATCTATTTCCTTTGGGAATATCAAATTTTTCCGCGATAAAAAGTACCCTATATTATTTAATCCGGACTACTAACTTTACGTCTACAAAATTTCAAAACAATCGGTTGAGTAGTTACGGCGTGAAAGCGGAACAAACAAACAAACAAACTCACTTTCCCATTTATAATATTAGTATGATTCATAGGTGTTCAAGGTGCATTTAAACCTGATGTGCACGTGTAACACGATGCATTTATTATTAATGATGGGTTAATTGTTCGTACATCACTATGACAATGCTATTCAATGGCTACGCTCAGATGATACTACTCACTAACGTTTGTCACTAGTCTATAATGGCTACTGTTAGTAGCCAACCGGATGGCTCAAGATATCGAAATAATTAGTGGTATTATCAAAGCGTGTGTTGATTAGGTTATCGAATTATCTACCGTAAGGATCTCTCAAGTCAGTCGTATCATTGCCATTGTCTGTTGATTAAGCAACAGTCAAGTGTTTTGTAATTTATCAGTGCCATTAAATAAAGTGCTTCTTGAAAAATGAGTGTGAAAAAAATGGTCAGTACTTTTTTGTGTTACATTTCAAATAATGGCAATAATTGTGACAGCAACAGTTTGGCGGCTTATTTAAGTAATGGATAAAGTACCTTTGCAATTAGTAAATGACTGTACAATTAGCGATTGTACATTCGTTACAATTTTCTGTTCTAGTTTACAGAACCGTGACACATAATTACTTTACATTAGTTAGTATTCATTACCCTATTTGAGATTCAATGTACTCTAAAGTTGTTTTAATCGCTTTGATTTTATGTACACGCATACGCGATATTAAGTTCACTGCAACTATTTTATCTTACACACTTAAACTTATTTACTGGGATCTTTGCACACATTACAACTAATATTTAACTAAGCTATTTTATTCACGATTGATAGGTTTTTTGAGAAAAAGGGCGAGATGAAAGAACCTAGTTAATTAAACCTTGCACGGGTGACTTGGCCGATTCAAAGGCTCATACTAATGTAGGTAATTCCTTTGCTATATAGGTAAAATACTATGCTCATAAAACGTAATAGAATCGTTACTTATTTACCGAAAATAATTACGTCCTGCTGCACAGGTCTTCACATATAATAGGTTGAAGGAGCAGCCTGCGGCACTAATCAATTAAAGGCAATCGAGATCACGTGCGCATACGCCGCGGCACACGATGTGACCACGTTGCCAGCCATTGTACGCAATGGCAAAGTTAAAATCCATTACATAAGACTAAATAAATTGACCTGAAAAATAAAATTCGAAAATTGATTCACGTTTCGTAATCGCAACATTGAAGGGACAGACGACAGCACATTAACCTACTACAATCTATCAGATTTCTTTATTACATTTTTAACTTTATTTATAAAGCATTTTTAGGATGCTGTTAGGGTTACCTAGGTACTGCAGTGCGTCCGCCATGTTCGCTTTGGCGCGGGTTGATGACTTTCATGCCATCATGAGGAAAAAGGCGGCCTCGTTGCTAGGTAGAACTAGGACCAGCGCTAACAGCATCCTACAAGCCATGGCCGACAAGTACGCTGCGCCGGTGCTTAGGCACTGGTTAGCATTGCTTGTGCAGCAGGCATGATTAGTTTTTAAGTGTTACTAACCCTTAGTAGATAAGTTACTGACCATTGGACCATTGTTGTCTTTAAATAAATAAATAATTATTATTAAGGCATTCGCGTAGGTTGACTTGCTGTCGTCCTTACCAGATTAAAACAATTTCTGGTCTCTCCGCGTTGAATGTGTAATTTTAATTCTTAAGCAGATTTGTATTTTCTCTCACTTTGTCATTTTGAAAATCTGGAAAGTTTGTTTGGCTTTTTCATTACATGTTTTCAGATGACTTGTTGCCTTTTATGTTGCCAGCGATTCTGTGAATTCAATTAGACATTGTTTGAAAAGGACAGACTTTGTAGAAACTGCTACAAATCCTTATAAGTATTTCGTGTTCCTCGTAATTTTATTTTGATGTTTGGTTCGAGGAAGATTAGATACCGTCACAGTGAAAATGCAAATGAAAAGAAATGTCGCTCAACGTGAAATGTAATTTTAGATTTTCGCAGACTTCATAAGCTCATTTCATACTAAGGTCAATAACACCCAGTGCAGTTTGTGGTTGTATATTCTGAAGTGAAATTTGCTGTAGAGGCACGTAATAAATACTGCAAGTTAGAGGTAGTAACTGTTGAATGAATAATATGCTTTTTTGTACTTACCATCTTGGTTTTTCTTTCTTCTTCTTCTTCTTCAGCCTATAGATATCCACTGCTGGACAAAGGCCTCCCCCGAGGCTTTCCACACCGACCGGTCTTGTGCTGCCCGCACCCATCGGCTTCCCGCGACCTTCACCAGATGGTTTTTCTTTACAATGTGTTTATGTTTAGATAAATTTTTGTACCCTTTATTTGGCTAATCGCTAGGAGGGATTACTCAGTCTCAAGTTTGCTAGCTTTTTTGTTGAAAATAACCATAACATTTTATTTTATCTGTATTTCAATATGACCCAGACATAATATAAGTCATCGATCGTTTCTCCTCTGTCTGGCGTTCGATTTAATTTCTAGGCTATGAAAATGAAATCGTTTTTCTTCACCGAAGGGCAGCAGGAATTGATTTTAATAAACTATTAATTTTGTAGCAACGCGGAATCTTTGGCATGAGTTTTAATTGTAACTGACAAGATTCTTTGTCTCAGTATGTTAAAGTAAGTACAATATTCTAAGGCCGTTTGGGCTTCCTCGTTACATCGAATTTTCCGCCTTCACACATAGGTATGAGGCAAGTTATTTTAATTTAAACTGTTAGTGTTTATTCCTCATGTCATGTTTTAATTGGTCATGCCAGATAAAGTTAACTATGATTAATACCTATTAATCGCTTTATAACCTGGAGACCACCTGCCACGAATAACTCATGACTAAATTATTTAATACCTGCGGCCTTCGATTTCACCTGTATAAGTTTCGATCCCTTAAGAATATCATATATAATATAATTAGGATTAAAGGCGTATCCTAAGTGATAATCGTGATAACCGCTATATTGGAAGATACCTTCAAGCTCCTGCAATGGAAAGGGCTGGGTATCAATATCAATGGCGAGTATATCACTCACCTTCGATTTGCTGACGATGCTATCATTATGGCGGAGTCGCTGGTGGACTTGAGTATAATGCTAAAAGAACTCAATGGGGTGTCCCAACAGGTGGGCCTTAAAATGAACATGGGCAAAACGAAGGTCATGTCGAATGTCAATGTTGCGCCATCACCGGTTTATGTTGGGAGACTCAACCTTGAAGCTGTAGATCAGTAAGTATGTGTATCTGACACAGCTGAACCAGATCAGTAGTTCCGGCTTCGGAGTTCGGCGTTCGTCCTTGAGATGTTTCGGCGAATCCGACTCGGCTGGGCAGCGTTCGGGAGGCTCCGTAGTGTCTTCTAGTCCAAAATATCTCAATGCCTAAAGACAAAAGTCTTTAACAAATGTGTATTTACCGATGATGACATATGTCTCGTAAGAAAACTCAAGGTCGTACAGAGAACTCAAGGTCGTACATAGAACTCAAGGTCGTACAGAGAGCTATGGAGAGGGCTATGCTAGGTATTTCTCTACGTGATCGAATCAGGAATGAGGAGATTCGTAGAAGAACGAAAGTCGCCGACATAGCCCAGCGAATTAGTTCTTTGAAGTGGCAGTGGGCGGGACACATAGCGTGTAGAGCCGATAGCCGATGCGGCATAAAGGCTCTTGAAAGGTGACCACGTACCGGCAAGCGTAGCGTCCGACACCTACAGACTAGGCGGTCGGATGACCTGACCAATATCGCAGGGAAGCGCTGGATGCAGGCCGCGTCCAACCGCTCTTTTTAGAAATCCTTAGGGAAGGCCCATGCCCAGGAGTGGACTTCATGTGGCTGATATGATGACGTGACTTATCTGTGTGCCAAATTTCATCAAAGTCCGTTCAGTATTTTTTTCGGGAAAGAGTACAAATTTTCACCTTTAACAATATTATATGATTTGTTAGAATAAGGATATTTTCAGTATTAAGTTATACCTAATACTTACTGAAAATATTTAGTTTAAATTTCGAAATTCCTTATAATTCAAAATATCAAGTTTGAACATCACGTGCGTGTTAACAGCTTTCAAATCAGTTTATTACGTAAGAGAAAACTAGGAAGTGTCTACAATAATCCATAATCTATGTTAACAAAATACATCATTGCCAGAGCAGATTGTGGTGTAAACAACTAAACACGGACAAGGTCGGGTACTTGTCTGCTGCAAACAAAGCGATGGTCTGTTACAATGACAGTAGTGCTCATGCGTAAAACAAACCCGTTCTGTTCTGGGCACCACGAGAAACCCGTGAACGTCTGTAATTTTGTTGAAAAGAAAATAAACATAAAGCTTCCAAAGTAGTGGTTTTGTTAAAAATACACCTATTTATGAAAACAAGCTACAAAATCTTATTAAGTAATTATGAGGACTATATCTATGTCATCATCATCATCTCAGCGTTTATCCCAGTCGCATCCGAAGCTTTTTCAGCTTTGGAGTCTGAGGTCCGCTTTTACTTGCTTGCTTTTAGAACTATATATCTGTCTTTGGCCTCATTTGCAGCACTTTTTATTATTCGTTATTAACTGCTGCTTGTTTTGTTTAAAAATTATTTAATTATTACTTTGTGGCTCAAATGCGATGCGTTTAATAAAATAAAATTAAAAGTTGTATGTAACAATATTCTTGGCATAACACAACTGCCTCTTCTGGAAGAAAAGGTTTTCTCAACTCTTACCTCTTTTCTAGCTCTCTTTACTAGCCTTTGACTTCGCATTTTTATATTATATCTTAGGCTTTAACTCGTTAGTACTTTTTGTGCTGTCAACACATTTCGCTGGTAATCTTCTTTTCCCACAAAATCAACGGTCGCCAAATACACTCAAACCCACACTAATCCACGCTTAGTAAACACTTCGCAGCTCGTACTAGAGTAATTTTCCTCTCGCGCCAATGACTCACCGCTACCGCATTGTTTATATTATTTTAAATTGGTATCATTGGATATACGCTGAATAGAAACAGCAGGTTGGCAGCACGTGGTTGAACTTTGATGTAAACAACTGCGCTATGAGCTTCGAGTAGCAGGTACTCGGATTACAAGGCGTTTTGCTCTCAGTTCCAGGTAGGTAATCGATGTCCAGTATGCACGTGCATCTTTAATTTCATAAATGTTGCACGTGCTTTACCCATAGCATGACCCTTAATGACACAAAGGTGAATTATAGAAGAAGCCTTTTAATATTATTGAACATGCGTAATAAATGTTTTATTAGATATACATACATTAGACTGTTTCTGATGCTGGTTATACAACACATAAAACAAAATATAGCTATAGAATAGTGACTGCTATTGTATACATATATTCGTAAGTGTTCAAGTATCGATACCTCTAGTACCAAGCATGACAACTGTTGACACGGCGGCAAACAAAGAAATGATAAAAACGATAATGAAACGCCGCTCACGTTGCTAACAAAGGGTTGTCCACATCAGTATTTTGAACTGTGACATATTTTACTAAATTACACATGTACTTCTTGATTATTTTATATATTATTTATGCATATCTGACTCTGTCATGTATAGTCATTGCGCTTAAAACTATCTGGGGTTCAGATACCGTGCACTAATGCCTGGTCTAACTTTGCAACTGCAGCTGTTACTGCAATTGCAAACACATCCGCTAGATTTCCAATTTCGTGCAAAAATTCAATCTACACAGTTTTTCATAAAGCCACGGCGTATTTTCTTTTATTTGAATAACAAAGATTGCATTGCGTATTGTTGTCTTATTGTTTTCCAGCTATTTTCAATAGGCGTATCTAATATACTTGTAGGCTTTTGATATTCAACACGCATGTTAACACGAATGAAGCCTTTGGAAATGGCTGTGACATTGGTCGTGAAAAGTAATTTTACCGACGTACGGACGTTTTTCGTAAATTGACAATTGGTAACTTGTTATTGATCGTCTGGAGTTGTATACGTGGGCGTCGACGCTCAAAATAAAGTTGATCAGGTTTGGGAAATTATGTTACGAACGGTGAAATGCCGAAAGCTCGTTAAGAACAAACGCTTTATTACTGACGTTTATAAAATTTACGACAGACGACAATAAAGCATGTTAAATACGTACAATAATAATGAAATCGACATGACGTAATATATTTAAATTAACGACGCGGTAACTTTTATGTCTATGTATAACTGTAGGTAGCTATATGTATATGGACAGCCATGACATTGACGGTCAAAGCATCTTATAAAGTGTTTGTTAATGATGGTTAATTTAATTTTGTAACATGTTACATAAAAACTAGTGTATCTATCTTGTGACGTATGTAATTGATGGAGTACCCTTAACAACGTATCAACGTTTATTTTTAGATAATTTGTTTGCTGGTATAATGTGACTCCTCTATGAAGCGACTAAAATGTTTGTGCAAAAAAATTCTGATCGTTGAAACTAGCGCCTTGTGTGGGCGTAGTAATTTTAGCGTCGAACTGCTTCCAATTAGAATTTTTATGAGCTCTTTAAAATCGTTATTGTATTTCCAGTCCCCTATGTTTCTGTCCTACACATTTTTTGCATACTTAGTGACAAAAAATCAATGATCGCACTCACACAGCCTCATTATGGCTTATAGAGAATTCCACAGAATACTGCAACGTAACTGCATTGAGGGTCAGCATGCGCGCGTCGCCTTTTTATTGAGAGCCGCAGTGGTGATTAAAAATAAAAAGTTATCGTGTCTTTGTTACAGACGGAAAGTGAGACATCATGCGAAGAGGCAGCAAGACTGACGGCGGAAGGCGCAGCCGCGGACGACGACGATGAGGCCTATGATTATGCGCTGCCGCCGCCCCCCGACGGGGGCTACGGCTGGGTCGTTGTCTTCGCATCCTTCATGTGCAACATGATCGTGGACGGCATAGCTTACACATTCGGCATATTCCTACCAGAACTAGTGACGTACTTCGGCGAGGGTAAAGGCACTGTCGCGTGGGTCGGCAGTTTGCTGTCAGGATTTTATCTAGCGGCTGGTAAGATTTATGATGATTGATAAATTATTACCTACCCTTTGTGTGTTAACAGCTTCTGATAGTGAATGTTAGATCGATTAGTTTATTAGTTCAACAACTTTATTGACTACATTAGTCCCAGAAGCATTACATTATTACCAGATAGATTATAATGTTTCTCGGCTTTACGAATTCATGTGGAGTAGGTAGGCATAACATGGAATTCGTTCTAGCTTCTGACGGATGGCTCTTAATTGACATCAGTCGATAATTGCAAAGACCTTTGGAATTCCTCATTTTTGGACGTCATTTCAATCGAACGCTCGTCCATTGCCTATCAATTCAGGTCACGTTGTCACATGCGCTATCCATTATTCATGTGTGGATTGTACCTATGTACTAGTATCTAACAGGAGATTTATGCATCAAATGTTCATGAGTACGCAAATATATCAGTATTATAATGCTGCACAGTATTAGCATAGAATAAAGAGAGGGAAGTACGTTATCTTCATACAAACGGACCGCGCGCGGCTTGTATGTGTGCGCCATAGTATCTATGCGTCGCCGCACGCACACCTAAACACAATATTAGAGTGCCTATGACTGCGCTAGTCGCGGCTAGCACGGAACGAGGTTCGCGCGTCACGGCTTTTCGGCACATTAGCTTTTAAAAAATGATCACATAAACTGCAAAGTTGGTATGTCTATTTATGAACAAATAAAAGACTTATAGTTTTCAAATTATATTTCTAAAAGTTATTTACAAGGATACGGATATATTACACATTAAAGTTTAATAACAACGCGTTTCGTAATAGTCGAAACCGAAGAAAGTAGGTATTTTTCTGTAGCTAATTTGTAATTTTGTATTAAATGTGTGATTCAATAGATGTTATGTTTGTATTATTTATATTTGTATTAATTAAAAATAAAAATAAATATGGTTCTTTATGTGTACAAAACTAAAAATAAAAATTA
Source organism: Sesamia nonagrioides (assembly GCA_017933935.1). Lineage (NCBI taxonomy): Eukaryota > Metazoa > Arthropoda > Insecta > Lepidoptera > Noctuidae > Sesamia > Sesamia nonagrioides. Next base: position 13,745 of record JADWQK010001108.1, read on the forward strand.
CAAAAAAAAACTGACTAGTATATGTAAACTAAATACTAAGCAAATAATTTAAACATAAGCTCTTAGTCTATAAATATTTGTTAACGGTTTGGGCGACAACCGTAACCGACGAAGCGCGGACAGTCGTCAACCCTAAGACAGTAGGCAATTAAATCGCGGATTGGGTCGCAGATAACCTACTTCCCCTCTTTATTCTATGGTATTAGCATATCCTATAAACAGGAAATTAATAGCTTTATAATCTTGATTTATTGCCGATTTCGTACTTAGAAGATATGATAACGAGATTTTCCTGAGTTTTCTGAAGATATTAGCATATTTAAAATTGTTTCTGAATGAGTTTTTCCCCGTATGCTTGATGACATAATCAAACATACCGCTCTGAAAATGCAACCGACTTTGTTGAAAGGAAAATTATGTTCGCCAATTCCACAACCCTTAGAACGGTTTACAAGTCTTGATAGTCGTGTTACTTCCATCTTTTTACATCCTAGATTATTGGAACAGATATGATATATAAAATCTGTTGATTCTGATATCATATAAGTAGTAACTGACACTTGAAGTGTAGGTAGTAAAATAAAATAACCGTGTCGCTGTTGAACAGTCTATTATGACTGAGTAACTCGTAATCCTTTTGATAACCGAGTATGTACAGTGCATTAGCGGTAGATAAATCCACCTAGATTAGTTAGGAAAAGTCCCCACTCACCTAGTGAAACATATCTGTTTATATAACGCCTCTCATCATAGAAATATGTACTAATGATGCTTCGTGACAGTTGGTTAAGTTACCCAACCTAAACCTCATGACAAATATTTTGGTAATTCAATTGTTAAATTTAATTGTTTCTATGCATAAATATTTGAACCATTATCTGTTTGATGTAAGGTATTAAAATATAACGTCATCTAATACTAGTTTTACGTAACAGCACTTTATCCGTCGATCAGCCTGTCTTATCTATTTCAAACTGTCATTGACCTGATTGAAAGTACTCGATTACGATCAAAGATATTACGATGGTCTGATAAACAAACATGTCGTAGAAAATAATTTCTGTCGCCTGTTTGTGTACAGTTTTGTGTCTGTTAGCGAAAGTATCTTATCAGAAAGACCTGGCATAATGACCCTAAGAGTAACTTATCTGTTTGCAAAATTTAATTTGGGTTTATTGTATGATTTTGCTGTTATAGTGCATTTGATTTAAAGTCTCCTAATAAATCACGTGCTACCTTTTAGATAAAACTGTTATCTACACGTGTAGAATTTAATTCGCATGGTTGTTAATAATTTGTAGCTATCGATACGATTACTTTTTAATTGAAGATAAACGTGCTATGCCTTATTAATACCAATAAGCAAAATGTCGTGAGGAAAGTTTTAAATATGAAAGTAGCTATGACATTACGGTTAGGTCTGTTCAAAAGATTATATGGCTCGTATGGGGTTACACCCATACTAGCCATGTCATCTTTTCTACCGCAGTGACGTTGAATGAAGAAGTATGGAAGAAAAAACACATGTTGTGCCGATCCCAAATAAATTGTAACAAGGTCAGGAGAATGATGATGAAGTAAGCTTGTAAACTTATTGCTTATTTTTAAAAAATAATTATAAACTAGTGCTTGACTGCAATCTCGCGTGATAGTAAGCAGTGATGCAGTCGTTGATGGTAAAGCGCCCTAGTTTATTAAGAGCCTATTCACTCAAAAACAACTCGATGAATAGAAAGGAAGACAGCATGAAAATGAAGTAACGACTTTGGAGCAGCGGTGGCCTACTATACAAGTTGTAGGTCGTAGGTTCGAACTCCATCAGACGCTTTACTTCGTGTAAATTATATCGTCACCACTGCTCTCAAAACGGCAAAGGAAATCATCGAGAGGAAACCGGCATATCTTGAGCCAAAAAAAAAAATAATTCTAAGACATATGATATCCACCAACCCGCACTGGGCTAGCGTGGTAGATTACGGCCCACTCCCTATCACCGAGAGGAGGCCAGTGTCCCAAAAATGGGAACATTATAGGCTGAATATGATATAAGGACTCGTTTGTAGTTTGACCCATCCCATGGTACGATCTCTTTGCATCTTCAGTAATTGCAAAACTGTGTGAAAGTTCCATAATTCTGCAAACGTCCTTATAAGAATAAAAAGTCGTGTTTGCAGTAAAATGGATGTTTTATGACGATGCATCGTATCCTTGAACTGGATTGCAAGTATTTAAATAATACAACGAGTAGCTCCGATCAAGTTTGCAATGTAGGTTTTAGTACCAAGTTGGACATTTGATAATATTGTATTTGTCGTGTTAATAGTACGGTTAGAATGTTAATAAGTGGCATTTACCTTATCCACTTTATCTTATTATAGAATTGGCACAATATCAATGACCTACTAGGACTATCTTATGAAATATTAAATTTGATTTAGGATTGACTTATTTTGGGGGCTTTATCGTTTCAATTTTATTTAATATCTTCTTGAAAGCCAAAGTTTTTTGTTTTTCATTTTGCATTTCTATCGCTTCAGAAGAAAAGTGGTTTATAATTGGTTTTTCTATGACGAAATTTAGTTCGACGAAACTCAATTTTAACTATTTGACCTAAAACAGTTGCTAATTGATTTTATAGGGCTTCTGTCCCTTGGGACTTATAAGTTAATAGCGTTCCGCCCGCGACTTCGCCCGCGTGGAGTTCAGTTATATCGCGCTTTTTAGATTTTCCTCGGGAGTATCAATTTTTTCCGTGATAAAAAGTACCCTATTATTTAATCCGGACTTCCAACTTTACGTCTGCAAAATTTCAATCGGTTCAGTAGTTACGGCGTGATAGCGGAACAAACAAACAAACAAAGTCACTTTCCCATTTATAATATTAGTAAGGATAACCTTTCGAGCTGTATTTACAAGGTTCTACTTTCTTGCATGTGGCATGCAATAGAAGCAAAATACAGTATGTTAAATAACAGAGGGCGTTCCCTTAAACTCGTTAATATATATCATTAATAGATTAAAATAAAAATATCAGCATAAAAAAATAAGCATAAAAAATCCGAATAAAAAAATTCTAATTGGAAATAAATTTGAAACCTCCTGTTTTAAATCAAAATAGTAGTCGTCATGTATAAATAAATTGCGACGTTGTCGTCTTTCATGTTCGCGTGTACAGTGTGTTTCTTTTACATGTCAATTTAAAATTTTTATTGAATATTTTCTTATTGGAAAAAATTTTAAAACATTTTGTTTTCGAATGGAAATATTTTTTTTAGCATGTATGTATGCTATACTATTTCGGGTTAACGGGAACGCCCTCTGTTAGTTAACATACTGTATGTCACATCCTGAAAGTACTATTTAGACGGTGCAACTTTTTTTGTTGCTTGTAGACAATTATGTCCCAGCGTGTATCAGCACCCTAATTGCATAACACACTCTTACTAACTATCAATTGGAATAATTTTGAATTTATTTTAAACTATTGCTCCATATGTTCGAAAAATATGTCTGCTCAACAACGTAAATAACGCAATGTATGTCGCTGTACTGTCAAAATGAAACCCATTGCTACTGATGGTGTGTTACGGGAGTTTTGGCGGGAAAGTTAAGCTGAGTTTCACGCTTACTTAATTTATATTAGGATTTTTAAATTATTTATTGTGTTGTTTACTTATTAAAAGTGTGTGATTTATGTAATAAAAAGTGCATTCAGTGAATAAATTCATAAAGAACGTTGAGATATCGCAGCATAGTGACATCATCATGACTTTGCCTCGAACCTCCCTCGTAGACGGTTCACGCGGCCGTCTTTTTCGACATGAATGAAAATTGATTACGTGACATTGGCTAAATGCACAAACCGTGCAAAGTAGAAAGAAAATTAGTGTGTTACGCCATTACTCTGCAGGTCTTACAGGTTTATTCTTCTGTAAATTAGATCTTACTTAGACTCTTTTGACTTAAGGATTGTTACTAAATGTTATGTAACATTTTATTTTATTTACCTGTTTATTGTATTCTTCTTCTTTTGGGTTGTTTATGTATATGAGAAATATCAATGTTGTCAACAGGTCCGGTAGTATCGGCATTATGCAACAAGTTCGGGTGTCGGGCAGTTTGCGTGGCTGGGTCGTTCGTCGCAGCCATTGCTTTCGTCCTGTCTACCTTCAGCAAGAGCGTTACCATGATGATGATCACTTATGGTTTGATCGGAGGTAAGTTCATTTTTTACTTTATCTAAGAAATGTTTTGTGTCTTATGTACCTACCGAAATGAGGAATTACTTATTCATAAATAGGGTCCAGTAAGTGTTGGCGAACTCTAAAAAGGGAAATGAGTTCTTAGTTACTTGGCAATGGATTCTGAATCTAATAGACCAGCGGAAGTCATCATCATCATCTCAGCGTTAATCCCAGTCGCATTCGAAGCCTTTTCAGCTTTGGAGTCTGGGGTCCGCTTTACCAGTCCAACTGCTGATATGGCTAAACTTCGACATTTTCCGTGAAGTGACTGCCGTCTGACCTCCACAACCCGAAGGCGACATCGAAGCATTGCAGTTAGACCAATTGTTTTGAGTGACTTTTGAGGGCTCCAACAACCCGTAACGACTGCCACTAGATGTTTGTATGGCAACCAGGACCAACGGCTTAACGTGCTTTCCGAGGTACGAGGAGACCAGTGCAAATATTCATATTCATGCATACAAATACTTGCACTGTGCGGGGATCGAACCCGCGCCGCCTTGCGCAGCGGCCGCCTCCGCTACCGCTACGCAACGGAGGCTGTCTTAATAAACCAGCGGAAGTATTTCATGATATTTCCTGATAAGTGGGAAACCAGCTATTAAAACACCAGTCTATACATCGTTTCACATATTTGAATCAATCAACGTCGACAATTACATCAAGTTCTAATACATATGTAATGCGTCTTCGTACTACTTAGGTACGATAACTAAGATTCTATGATCTCAACATTGTTGCTTCTTGAAATCAGATATTGATCAGATCTTCAATATTTTCAACGACAGGTTTAAGTACATACTTTGATATCGTCATATAAAATTAACGAGTAAGTTTTATGTCATCTAAGTAAACTTGAATTTCCAGCACAGAATTCCTGAAACAATTTCAAACAAGTGGAAATACGTCATCGAGTTTACATGTTAATGTTACATTCTGAAATCCGTTGCCAATTCAATGTTATCGTATTTCGTTCAGATTCAAATGTAAAATCTTCACGAGGGAAATGTTTGAGTTTCAAACATTACCTCTCGTCTCGCCGCGGGCAATTAAGTCTAAGAATTCTGAACCTTTAACTATTTGTATTGGCTTTAAGTATATTTAGAATGGCTTGGCAATAAAATGGCTTGCAGGACTCATGTGGAACGTGAGAGTTATGTAAATGTCCGTGGCCTTGGCACGTTGGCATAGTTATGGGGTAGCGTCGCACTGTCGCTACCAGCTGACCTTCGAACCGTGGTTAGGGAATAAAAACTTAAAGGATACTCGTCTGTTGTAGTTCACATTTATCTTATTAATATTACGCACCGCAAATGGTCATTATAACAGATGCGAAAATGAGGCCAAATGAAACCATTCTGTTACTGTGTGATAATTACTATACAACTGGTACAATCGTACATAATTATATCGCGACAAAATATTACATACCAGTAATTAACATTTCAGTTTTCCAATTATTCTGGTTATCAACAATTATCAGTATGCCATGATATGCAAATTAATTCTAACAGCTCATCGGTTTACCCAATTATCCGGTATCAACAAATGAGTCAAACGGAAGATTATTGTTTAATATTGCTATCCTTCTCTGTATGAGAGGAGACCTGTGCCCAGCAATGTGACGATAAAAAGGTTGATAATGATGATGATGATTGCTATGCGGCTGGAGACGAGGATGCAAAAATAAACCGATATGTTTCACTTATACTATCTAAATACAATTAAAATATAATAGTACTTAATTATAAAGGCGTGACGATATAATAATAATGATGATGTACATTTTAATCCGCCGCGCTTAACTGCCTTTGTTTTCATTACACGCAATAAGTTTCCCGTACAGAATTTAAAGCGTTTTTTATTGTATTGTTTATCGTTCCCTTTGTTGTTTTAAGATACATATTATAATGTAGGTTACGTCATTGATATTATTCAACTCGTGGGCGTGTGTATTTGCAAACTTTTATTGTACATTTTCTCGAGGAACTTTTTGTTGAGGTGCTTCTTTTGAGAAGGTGAATATGCTTTATGGGATTTGAGTTGGTTGAAGTTTAGACTTATTGGAGAAGAGATCACAAAAAGAAGCTATCTTTCTACCTCCGTTAAAAACATAAGAACCCTTTTCTGCTTCATACAGAATAGAGTAGCTCTTTAAAACTTAGATCTAATTTGATCTGTCTTGCGATCAGGGAACACTATGCGGCGTATTCTTCTTATATGTTTAACAACGTATTTTATCGACCTATATTAAAACTGTGTTAACAACCCTTTTCAACTTCATTTGAGTTAATTGTGCGAAATATTACACAAGCTATGAAAAGTAATAGTCCGTTTTATGATAACTATTTCGCGACAAATTGTTTGACGGTTTCATATAGTTTCTATAGTTTTTTTTCGAGATGGTCTCCAAAGCCGCAGGCAGTCACAGGCGTAGAGTAGCCAGCCTTTCGGTGTTCTATAGGATGCATTTTGGGGAGTGTGCGAGGGAATTGCATGATTTAATTCCCCCATCTCCGTTCCATCATCGGACGACCCGTCGTACGGCGAGTTTCCACCCTTACGTTGTTAACACCACTACGATCCGGACGAAGCGTTTCGCCTCCTCCTTTATACCGCATACATTGAGGGACTGGAACAATTTGCCAGCTGCGGTGTTTCCGTCGGACCAAAATTCAAGTGTCTTCAAGGCTAGAGTGAATAGGCTCTTAATAAACTAGTGCGCTTTACCATCAACGATTGCGTCACTGCTTACCATCAGGCGTGATTGCGGTCAAGCGCTAGTTTATAATTTATAAAAAAAAAAATAGTAATCTGGTACCAAGTACTGAAAAAATTCTATTGAAATCATTAACTACATAGAAAAAGGACACGGATTTTAATTATTTTAATCAATCTAATTATTTGTTGAAAGATTAAAAGCTCTCTAACGGAGTGGTGTCGTTATAACAACATTGTATCGAGTTACAGATCCTATGGGAAATTACCTACCAGAGAACGATGTATGAGCATCAAGGTTGCTTTATAACTAAGTAAACGTGTGTACTATTTCCGTAATTACGTGTGTCAATGTCATGGCCAGACAGCGTCAATAAAATAACGATTTTGAAATTTGAAGGACACAAACTGTTAACTTTTTACTGTACATATACCAAGCGCGGATCCAGGGGGGGTCATGACCCCCCCCCTGGGCTGGGTCCAGGAGAATCCAGCACAGGAGGATCCAGCACAGGAGGATTTTATTTAAGTACTTTCAATATTTCATCAGTTTATATAATAAATACTTTGTTTGACGCAAACGCATTATTCGAGAATGAACACATCCAAAATTTGAATTTTACCGCGCTACCGGCGCCACGGCCGCCAACTTTCAAATGTATGTGACATTTCGCGCGGTCTGTTTATTAATCAGTAATTTCTTCATTAAGCCAGTGTGTGTGTGTTCAAACTCAAATATTATTGTTGTAAATTGTAATGTTCTTAAAGTAACTCGTAGGTAAATAAGTGGGTGCCTACTTGCTGAAAGAGGGAGATTTATATGTGGACGATAGCAGGTCAAGCTACCGGAACCTGACAAATAATCCCAATCAATTGAAGATTGATTGCATCTAATAAAGAAATTTGACAGTTTTTAGTAGCTTGATGTGCTGTCGTCTATAAATACCTACGTATTTTTTTATTGGGCGAGCGATTTTGTAGGTACTTCTTTCCAAAGCTGGAAAAATCCTCATGGACTCTGCTCGGAGACGCGGAGGGGTGTGCCGGCTAAAAAACCACCCAAGCGTTCGTCATCTGCCTTTCCGGGGTTTTGGGTTCTCCCAATTCTACGGTAGTCCTAAGGTCACTTTTTTGTTTTTGTTTCCGGGCTGGAAAATCGTCATGAATGTCCGCCGCCCTGGGGCGGGCCGCGGTGTCTGTCAGACTCTTACAGTAAGAGTCTGACAGACACCGTGGCCCGCCCCCGATGGAACATCGGGGTGGTTTTTAGCCAGTAAGAGTCTTACTGGCTAAAAACCACCCCGATGTTCCATCTCACAGGTCTACACCGGAGGTTGCGAGAACAAACACTGCTTCGGCAAACGCCGATTGGTGCTGGCCCGCCACTGTAGGCCTCCTTCGGTCAGGGAGGGGAGTGAGGTGTATGACTCCCCCCTGACGTTTAAGAGTGGCGCGCGTGGAACCCTTGGCGCCGTCACCTGGGGTCCTGATGTTTGGGGGCGACAAATGTTCCCGATTCTATCGCCCCTGGACCCATTTAAGGGGGCTGAAAGAGGGCGCTATCCATCCTCCGCCGACGCCCGGTGCGCCTGCTGCGGGCCGGGTGAGAAGACGAAATCTCCCTCTCCCTTTCCGCAGCCTCGCATCATCCATCGCAGAAGGAAACCAACGCATCCCAGGACTTCGCTGCCGACCATCGACTCGATTACGGCCTGTAGCGACAGGTCACTGCCTACTTCAGAGATGAGGTCACGGTGCAGCTCCACCCAAGCGGCACACTCTGCTAGCGTATGCCGCGCTGTGTCCTCCCGGCTGACGACGCAGTGGTGACAGCGGGCGTTCAGTTCCCTGTTTATGTGACACAGATACTTCCCGAAGCAACCATGCCCCGAAAGTACCTGTGTCATCTGAAACGTCAGGTAGCTGTGCCTTCTCCCGAGCCAGTCCGCCAGTACCGGCCGGATTACCTCGATGGTGGTGAGGCGTGGTAGGGCGTGAAAGCCTGTTCCGCCCTTCCGCCACCAGGACCTCTCGGAGCTGCGACCGACGCTGCTCGAGCTGACAAAGCATCGGCCGTTCGCCCCTCTCCCGAGCCTCCTCACGCTACCGGAACAGTGACGAGGATCTTCGCTTCCAGGTCCAAAGGCGGGGATCCAGCCAGTAGGCAGGCCGCCTCATAAGATCGTGCATAATTCATGATCATGTATAACTCTGATGGCCATCGCTCTCTGCGATTGTCGCAGTATACCGATGCTGCCGGCCGTCAGGTGAGAGGCCCACTTCGGGGCCTCATGCAGGGCCATCGATCGCACAAATCCCAGGAAGAGCCGCCAGCAGGCGGCGCTCGGGCCTGCCAGATTGAGAAGCAACGTTGAAAGCGCCCCAGCTTTCAACGTTGGCGCTAACTTTGGCGCCAGCCGCCGGAAGTGGGGGCCGAAATCCCACCGGCTGATGAGCACCAGTCCCAGGTACTTCATGGTGGACTCGACAGCGATCCGAACCCCCCCGACCACGATGTGTGAGCCCGGTGGCGGCGCCCGCCGGGGACCATGAAACACCATGGCCTCCGACTTGTTAAGGGCCACCTTCAGGCCTATTCGACGTATGCGGCCCACCACCTGTGATACCGCAGCCATCGCCAGCATCGTTGCTTCCCTGTGCGAGCTCCCCCGGGCGGTGACCAGCGTGTCGTCTGCATAACATGTCAGGTCTACCCCCGGTCTGAGCTAACCTCTCAGCATCCAGTCGTACGTCGTCGACGTTACGAAAAATCAAAGCATGGTAAAGAGCTTCAATGGATAGAGAACGTCTAAGCGGACTGGCACTTCTCCACGTCCATAGAAACGTACCTATCCATTGAAGTAGATAAAGTGATAAGACGTTTCGGAAGACGTGAAAGAAAAATTGATTTCGTTATTTCATTAGGTATTTATAAGATCAGTACTTATTACATATTAATTAAATACCTTCTTTTTAATTTTCCCTATTAACAAAGTTTAATTAAAAGTTGTTACGACTTGACCACGACTATGTGACCCTCCCCTGGCGCCAAAGCTGGATCCGCCCTTGACATATACTTACTTAAATAACATACGAGAGACTGGCAGGATTTTTTTTTGCTGACATCGATAGCGAAATTCATCCTGATTTGCATTTTCGGCGAAATCCGATATTTATTTATATTTTACTTTCATTCCAATTTTCTTCGTTATCCTTTTCACAAAAACCAAAATCTTGTAATATACCTAATGCTAAAAAATTCTCAAAAAACGTTCGCGCGTTTGTCGGATTCTATTGTTTAGTAGTTTATAATTCATTCGTGTTAGCTTTAGACAAAATAAGTTCATATAAGCAGAGATCCTCCACATTTAATTTTTGAGGTGGATTAAAGATTTTTTAATAAATAATGAGTTGAATATATTTAACATACTAGCTTTCCGCCCGCGATTTCGCCAGCATGGAGTTCGGTTATATCGCGCTTTTTAGATTTCCCTCGGGAATATCAAAATTTTCCGGGATAAAAGCGATGTCCTTTCTCAGGGTCTAAAGATTGTCTGTGCCAAATTTCATCAAAATCGGTGGAGAGGTTTAAGCGGGAAAGCGTAACAGACAGACAGACAGAGTTACTTTCGCATTTATAATATTAGCATGGATGACGTCAATAACGATTACAAAATAAAAACTAAACAATGACACATAACACAAAATCGGTAAAAAAACAGGTAAGACAGTGATTGACAGTGAAACACAGCAACGTATTTTAGCAGAAGCCATTAAAACCACACATAATAAAAAAAAAAGAACTCTGCTGCTATAATAACGTATGATTGAATTAGGGAACATTTCAGATTTGGTGGTCTTACAGTAAAATGTAAAGCATTCCAGTACTGGCCACCTCTGATTCTTATAAAACTAAATAAACTACAAATTATTAAATAAAAATTACTAAATAAAACTATTACCCTAATTGAAACTATTAATAAATTAAAATACAGCATCAAAAAATTCTTCGGAATCGCTGTCTGCTAGTACCCAAGATACTGGCGGCATTGCCTCGTTGAATGACAAAAATTATTTAATTAGAAGCCTCATAAATTCAGAAGATACAATATCTATATGTTAACGTGATATAACAGTTGGTATACATATAAGTATATTATAATAAATTCAGCATTATTCGTACTGTGACAAATACATAGGTACATACAGAACAATACAAAGACCCTTTTTCAACTTATGTCAAATGCTATCGAATAGAGTAAGTACCTAATATACAACGTGTAACAAAAAGGGTATATACATACCAAGGGCATGCCATCTTTAGATGATATTAAACGATATCGGAAGCGTTTCAACTCAAAATAAAATACTCAAAAAATTGGCACCAAATTTTCGGTTTCGTGTGTTTCTTAAAATCAGATCATAACAAACGTGGCAACACACTACATACGTTAATAACTACTCGTTACCCGTCACGTTACTTGCCAAAATCCGATAAATGTCTTCAATATCTCTGTGCGACTAGAATGATAGTAGCCTATCACAGGCGGTGTTTTTCCTCATAACTTCCTAACATAAAGAGATAGGATCAAAAAATCCTCCCAATATCGTTTGATATATACCCTTTATGTTACACGTTGTAGATAGGTATGTTCAGAGCATTCACTATGCTCAATGATCTTCGAATATCTAGGTCTGCGGCGGATGATTGTTTATCTGATCATCCGGTGTATCTATTTACCTACTACATACATTTCGCAATGAAGAATTTTACGTTTTAGTTACGTGGACGAATAATAAAACGAGCAAGGTGACCTTTCAAGTCTTAAAAGTGACAATATTAATTGTCCTTTTATTCAACCTACCTCAAAGATTTCTTCGATTTTGTTCTGGCTTTTGTTCGATAGAGACAGACATACTTTAAATATTAAAACCGATTCGACACATTCTTTGTTGTCTTGAACCCTTGAAAACGAGAGGCAATAGTCCGTGTGTGGAATTGGACGTTTGCCAATATATACCGAGGTGAACGAAAAGGCTTAATTGTCGTTTTAGTTCCAAGTGTTAAGCCCTTCTGGCAATCGGCTGAATTCTAGGAAAGCGGGCTTTTCCATTCCACGAATGCAACGGTGTCGTGCCTGCCGATTTAAATAGCTGTCACTAGGACGTTATACTCATATATGTATCGTGGCGCCGGTCTTGTAGAACGGGGGACTGGTTCATGAAAGGGGAACGTTTTCTGGACTTTCGACGCTTCATTCTCGGAAATCCCCACGTAACCTCTTTTCAGCCTAGGCTCAACTACACTAATAATTAACCATAGCTCACCAATTCTTAATGTGATTGGCTTAATTAATGGACAAAAGAAGACTGGACTTTGAATACTGGAGAGTGTGTGGCGTACATTGAAACTTACTTCAAGGTCATTAGAACACGGGACGCTTGGCCAGTTGCCAGCTAGTGCAGACGACATGGCGCCTTACTAGGCTAGAATAATTTGAAAACTTGCAAATGATCGTTTTGCAATCCTGCGCAAGGACCATTCATATAATAGTATTTTGAATATCCACTGTGGCCTAATTCTTGTATCGTGTGGGTGGCGGCCATTCAAGGTAACGATAGAAAAATACACCGTCAACTTCACTAAGATTCTAATATATTCGATATGATGGTTATTTTAGTATTGTATTCGTTGTGTGGATAATTCTAACCTCCTTGCGATTTTTCACGAACATTGTTATTTCGAAATCAATACTTACAAGAAAATCATCGGAGCTACTCAAAGATATCATGTCGGTCTTAAAATTTAAAGGTGTTAATAATTAGCACGTGCATTTAGCATCAATTTTAGTTATCCCTGTTGGCAGTCAACCGTTGAGATCATCAAGTCTCAATGTCAAAACTATTCGGAAATACAACAGTATTTCTTAGTGTCGGTCAGCTTTTGGCGAGAAACGGCGCCAGAAGCTGACTAGACTATTCAAAACGTGGTAAATGACTGTATTAATTTATCCGGCAGTGAATCTTCAATATTCGCTACTGGATAAATTGACTACGATTGAACGATTGAAAGCAGATTTGTGTAGACGGCGCAAGGTGTTATCCAAAATTGCTAGTTGCCGTCGTATAAGTCAAGTATAATACTAAATATTGACAACTTGGCGCGCTGTATATACCGTCGAATAGCCTTGTTAGCCTTGTTACAAAGAATTCATTTATCCAATGACAACTTAAACAATAGTAAAAAATATTTTTGAGTACTTAATAAAAAGAAATAATTAAATATTATCCATATTTTAGCTAGGGTAAATGAAATTGGTCAGTACAGTACATATGTTGCTTTTTCATTCCGCGTGCCCTTGGAACGCAAGACTGCGCCTGCATTCGCATATAGGGTGTTTCAAACTACGTCAAGCAACATAATGACGCATTTTTTTTTTTATTAATCAAAATACTAAGGTTTTATTAATAATGTTTAATGCTCATTGTTTAGACGAAGTGAGCTGTCTTTGAAAAACCTCTACAATTCCATGGCGTCTAATATGACACAAAAAACACGTTGTCATCAGTTGCTAACAAAACAAAAGAATATAAATAGCTAGCAATTTTCAACGAATTCTGAATTCTTGTTTCGGTTTTCGGTCTTCTGCATTAAATGTCTATGTATATCGTCTCCTTGCCAAGCTTATCAGATAACCCAAACCTAGTACTGTATAGTTAAAACTCATCAGGAAATTATCGAGAACAAAGAATGAAGACAGTGAACGATAAAAGTCTAAAAGAAGAAAGTTTTTCTTTTAAAATTCGTTCAGTCATAAGAAAAGAAAACTAAATTGTAAAGAGCTTCGACCTCGAAAGTCGAATGCTTGTCTGAATTTTCCAAGAAACAGTTTTGAAAATCCATTCAACTTTTCAGTATTGCGCGCAATTTTTTGTTTTCGTCCAACTCTATGGAATATTTACTCAGGAACGCTTACAATTTCCTTTACTTCCTTAGTATATAAACTGACCTTTAAACTAAATGGTTTCATTACTTTGTTTTTATTTCGCATTCATGTCAAATTCACGAATGTATAAAAATAGGTCAGTGTGTGAAGAGATTACTTTAAACTAGCTGTTGCCCGCGACTCCGTCCGCGTGTTGATATAAAATAAGCGCCCGCTAAAATAATGGGAGCAATATGTACGTCCGCGTTTGCCCCCGTTTTCGCAACATTTTTTACCCGACTACGGCAAAGCAAAAGGAGGGTTATGATTTTGACAGGCTATGTATGTATGTATGTATGTATGTTCATCTGTTCCCTCGTAATTTCTGAACTACTTATCAGAATTCGACAAATTATATATCATTAGAAGCGTCTTAATTGTCCGCTGGTTATAGGTTATATGGGGTTTCACAAAATCTACTGTGGCGCCCTCTAGCGGATAAAACATACAGAGTAAAAAAATATAGTTAAGATATATATGCCGTGTTTGGTATCATTTGAAAGCGCTTTACTTGTACATTATGAATATATGTATATATATATTGCTAGCATTCGCGTGTGACTTTACCTGTATTCATGGGCTGGTTGCATAATTATAATTCAAATCTTTTCGTTCATAGCTACTTATCAGAATAAGACCACTGCAGTACGATTAGAAGGGCCTTGATATTCTGTTAGTTATGAGCTATAAAGCTTGTCACCAAATTTAGTATTGCGCCCTCTAGCGGACAAAAAGTTCTATGTTAATATAAAATTAATATAAATATACCGTGTTTGGTATCACGTGAAAGAGCTTCACGAGTGCTTTATGCTTGTACATAATTACAAGAATGCTTTAATGATGTTAAATATGAGCGATAACAGTAAAGCGCGGATCACGGGAACTGTGAATCGCTTTATGCAATGTAGAGCAGTGTGAACATTAATAGAATATGTAATGCACTAATGAAAACGACATAAGCTGGGAGTAACTCCACGCGGTGAAGGCGGAAACAGTTTGATAACTGGCTAAAACTCCCATAAAAAGGCCTCTGCACTATATGCCTTCGGGCTTATGTTGTTATATGTGCGTGTAGATGTAATATGTCAAGTACCTAGTTTTTAGTTCATCAGTTTAACTTTTGTTAATATTATGCGCCACAAATACACACTAACACCAAAATAGTACAAATAATAAAAAGTAAAAAAACTAAAACCCAACTACGACAAAAAACGACGCTGAGAAAGTATAAAACAAGATTTTCAGAATACTGAACTGAACAAAGTTGCTAATGTAGTTGCAAGTAAATGGACACAGTAATAAAATAAAATTTTCGTGTTTAGAAAGGCGTAGTCACACGTTACATATATGTACCTACCTACCGTAGCACCTTGACAACGTGTGACTACGCCTTTCCAAACATGAAAATTAATCTCTACATAGTGAATATTGCATACTTCAGAATAGTAGGTATTGTATGACATTACTACTGTGTCCATTTACTTGCAACTACATTAGCAACTTTGTTCAGTTCAGTATTCTGAAAATCTTGTTTTATACTTTTTCAGCTTCGTTTTTTGTCGTAGTTGGGTTTTAGTTTTTTTACTTTTTATTGTTATTGCTCTGCTCCTATTGGTCATAGCGGGATGTTATATAGCCTATGTCCTTTCTCAGGCTCTAGGCTATCTGTGTACCAAATTTCATTACAATCGGTTCAGTAGTTTTGGCGTGAAAGCCGGACAGAGATAAATAAATAAATAATAAATATATACGGAAAAATCACACAGATTGAGCTAGCCCCAAAGTAAGTTCGAGACTTGTGTTATGGGATACTAACTCAACGATACTATATTTATATAATAGATACATATATAGATAAACATCCAAGACCCAGGCCAATCAGGAAAAGATCATTTAGATACTTTCGCATGTACATATTAGTATGGATTATTAGTAGTTTAAGTTATTGGTTGTGATAGAACATTAACTTCAATTAAATGGGTTTTTACACAATAATTCTACTTAATATTCTTTTGTTGAATAATGAAACTTTATAAACTAGAATACTTAGCTGGTAACTAGTCGTCTTCTTTGAAAAGAATCTGGGTGAAATGTCGATTCATTGTACCTTTGCCAGCTGCACGCATTGTGTGCAAATTGATGATTAATATATTTGATGAGAAAATTGGAATATTGTACTGGGAAGTGACGCATGCGTTTGTAAAGTGGCGACGACCTCTCTGCACCAGGCATCAACCCATGTGCTCCTTTGTCCGGTCTCAAATAACGATTTGTGGGCCGACAACAAACACTGAGTCACTCTGTATCATGTTCAGACTTTGTTTTAATACATTATACAGCTAAATGGATCATTAAAATGTTATAACGTAATTAAACATAATGCTTTGCTAATGACGTTAACTGCTTTAGCGCAACATCAAAATCTTGCTCAGTAACTATCCAAGGTCGTAGACAGGGATGAAATCAGAAGGGTTAATAATTCAACATGTTAAGAACCGGCACTCACAACGTGGGAATGTCTGGAGAAATCATTGGTTAAAAATTTTCAACTAACAAGAATAATGGTACTTATTGCAGTAGACAGGATGTTGATAACCACACAAGTGAATAACTTTCATTATCTTATGTGACCTATAATTTCTTATTTTTAAATTAATATCTTAATTTTTAAACGAAATACGTTATATGCAGTCGATAAGCAGTTCGGTAGCGTAATGTTTGCTGTAGACATAACAAATAAATTATGTTTTAGGATTAAACAAAGTGTGCCCAAAATGTATATAAATATTTTATTCATGAACTGTAATGTTAAGAACCGACCCTTTATTTATTTACCAGTGAATTGTTTGTAACGAAGCGAGGCAGATGTCAATGTCCACGAGTAGGCAAATACCGGCGACTGGGTGACGGTCTCATGTTTTTATCGCACACCAAATTATATGACGTAGGCACCTCAGGCAAATTGGTTAAATTTCTCTGCAATTTGGGAGCGTGCCAAATTGCGCAACTGTCACTAATCATAGTGTTTCACTTCTTTGAAGATTTTGTTTTGCATAGCAAGCGACGCGGGCTTATCCAGACAGCAAAAGCTGCTGTGGTATTGTGAAAACAAATATTTGTATGGCACACAGCTTTTGAGAGCTTTCTAAACAATGAGTGTTTTATAATAAGCTTAACGACTATAGTACCACGGATTAATGAACTCATGATCCAGCCCCCTAATCGGCGAACACATTTTTGTCAAATGATTGCGTTGCGAGTAGTTAGCATCAGTTGGGATCGGTCGGAACGCCCATTGGTCCGTTCGGTCCAAACGATCCCAACTAGTCGCAATCATTTCACAAAAATGTATTCGCCGATTATGGGGCAGGTCTAAACTTTTTTTGTCGAGCTGCAAATTAATTCTTCTACCTATATTATTATTTTGAAATCACAAAATGTATGTTTATTTATTTGTCCTTTATCATGAAAAAGTTAATCAAGAATTAATATCAACAATGTTATTTTCCTCCAACGTTAAAAACAACAACTTTTGTTCCCAGGTCTCGGCTTCGGTATGATCTACCTTCCTTCTGTGGTAGCCGTGGGTTACTACTTTGAGTCCAGACGGTCCCTAGCAACTGGTATCGCCGTCTGTGGCTCAGGAGTTGGAACTTTCAGCTTTGCGCCTTTAGCGGCACTTCTGCTCAATGAGTTCGGGTCATGGCAGAATGCTAATCTTCTGCTTGCCGGCCTGATTCTGAACTGCGCTGTATTCGGAGCACTGATGAGGCCTTTAGTCTATCCCAAGGTTTGTGTTTGTTTTTGTTGTGTACGGACTGCTGCATTGATTAGTGGTGTCCTATTCGAATGTGGTTGGAAACCAACCGAATGTTACTGGTCTAATCTTAAAATACCTCCTAGGTACGTCATGCTTGTTAATTTAAAATGGAGGTCAGGCACTCGTTTTGTATAAAATTACGGGGACTTACTCGTATATAATACCTAATTACTTGAAAAAGTGCATTGTTGATTAATGTAACAAATGAAGTGAGTGGTTTATTGTAGTTTATGTACCTATTATAGTTCAATCAATTGCACTTTGCATTTAAACGTTTTTCATAAGTGTTTTACCATATATGTATAAATCCGCTGTGCAAGTGTAATCCTATGAGAAAGCAATTGTTGTAGTTTAAATAGTATATTAGAGTTTTGTCACCTTCTTTTTATATAACAAGTTAATTAGTAACACTTAGTAAAGATATAATCATACTTCGTATTCTCTTGATAAGTACCTACTTATCTTAGTCTTTCTGCTGCAGCTGCTCCAATTGTTTTTTCGCCTTTTAATCTTTCGTAAATTATAAACACTACCCCAAATTACAGACATCGGGTGAAAAGCCCTTATTGCAACGTATGGCCGAAGAGAAACGGTTGCAAATGGAAAGAGGATCTATCGGAGGATCCTACTTCGTGGTGCAGCTGCCCGACGGAACCATGGAGAAGAGGTTGAAGGTGAACGTTGTAGACGATTCTGTATGTAGTTGCTTTCACTAATATCATCTATTTTAAATTTTCTTTATGGTGATGCGTTTCGTCTTGACAAAAACATAAGTCCGCAAATACATAACTTACTACTTTAGGAGGAGTCAAAGATTTGAGGGTCAAATTTGAAAGTCAAAACCGTTTTTTTTTTTTTAATAAACTGTTGAACCCGTTTAAAACAAGCTGTCTAAAACGATTAGATATTAAATTAATATAAATATTTGTTTATCTGTGTTATATTAACAAGCCTTACTAGGATTTCATTAGCTTGATATCAAGCTAAATAAATCCTTGTAAGGCTATCTAAACGGACTACGTATTAACGCCATAAATAATATGTAGGTAGTCAAACGGTTGAATTCAATCACTTTTGAATGAATAGGTAATGTACCTATAGTGATTCGATTTTTTCCTGTTCTGTAAACTGCACAAATTATAATATTTCCTGTAAAATCTCTGAACGATGTTTATCAAGAAAAGACTATTCAAATTTTATATTTATTTGAGACTGCTGACGAAACGCATCCCCTTTGAGATGGTGGTATACTTTCTAGCTAGACTTTCTACGCTAGACACTGCTAAGTGGTATTGTCTTTCGGCTTGTTGTGCTAATAAAATTATTAGGTAGCATGTTTTGAACACGTATTGTGTATGTGCATGCAATTTAGAGCTGTTCGGGGAATAAAAGTTTATTTCCAGTTCTGACGAACTTTGTTTAATACCAAACTAACTTTACGCTTTGAAAACTTTGAAGCAAAAGATTGCTTTGTATTTCAAGTGGCCTGAAAGCACACGTAGGTGTTTGCTGAACGCCTACGTGATGAGTACACCACTTTAACAAGACGTTAATTTTGACACAATCACGTTTAATAAACGCTATTCGTCGTCTATGTGGCGTCAACGTGTTGCCAACCAACACCTAATGCGAGGTCAAACTAGATTGAATCAATAAAAGTCTTTTTAAATGCCTTTATTCCTTTGAAAGTGCAAATTATTAGATAAATTGGCTATTGATGTACAAAATCTGAAAGCACAGACCTACACTTAGCTATTTATGTTTTACGTTGTCGTAGACATTCTAAGTTTAGAATTACTAAGTCACTAGTAGTGACTTACTGATTCTAAACTTAATTTCTTAGCTTAGAATGCTGCATAATATATGTGTACCTGCCACTTAATTATAATAGCCTAGGAACAATAAAATCATGAAAAAGTTCTATAATATTGCCGTTTCCATGGAAGTTCATATATTATGTAGCATTCGTATGCCTGGTAGAGGGCAATGCCTTCAAATGATTGGCAAGCTTTGTTCCCCTTTATTTTGTGCCTATTATTACCGCAAGGTAAATGGCCTCGTATTGATTGTATTTCCACAAACTTTTCAACTTGAAGTGAATGTGCACAACTTTTCTTTGAATCTTATCTTTCTTTAAACTTTTTCTTTTGCGTTGGATGTCGTGTGATGATGCATGAAGTTTGTGACTACATGGGAGTAGTTGTCGAAAATACAGTCATACCTCGAAGTTATGGTTAGCTTAAAACCTCGTAGTTCAAGTTATTAGTACGTATTCTTACTTAGTAATCCGTCAGCCAGAGACGAAGTTTATCACCGTAGATTTTAAACCCACGCAATCACCGTCTAATCAGTAGCTAGCTGTCAAAGTTTGTTTCTAGCTGTTGTGATTGCTGACTAAAATAACATAAACTTATGAAATCCCATAAAAAGAAATTTGACAACCGATAAGTTGAATAGACTATTAATAGACCTACCTAACTCGAAGTATGACATTCCTATTAGAAAATTGAGTTCCCAACTAAACAAAAAGATCTTGTATCGCCAGGCCCCATTGAACATCGATCCCGGAGTACACTCTTCGCTGAATCTAGAGGCTTTAGCACGCGTGCCCACAGTTCCTAACATGCCCGGAGTACCGCCTGTGCCTACATTGCCCACCATCACTGAAGCTAAGGTCGCTGATGATAGCCAGGAGAAAAAACAAAAGGTAAGGCTTTATTCACATCATTTTATTAAACAATACTTTTACGATTTATAGTATCTCAAAATATATTTTTAAGCACATTTTCAGTGCTTGCTTTATTTTTTAACCGACTAACACAGTTTTTAATGTGTATAAATTAATGTTCCTCCCTAGCTTAGTGCGGGATAGAGCTTAAGTAAGCTAAGAAACCTATGAATGGTCACATAATAACTGCAGTCAAATATACAAAGCGGCTTTGGATACCTTATGGACAGATTTTTATGACGATGGTTATAATGTGTCAGAAACACGCTTGTAGGAAATCGTAGCTTTAGACTAAGATATTATCAAGTATGAAATCTGTAAACTGACTTTCGTTTTTTGTTGTTTGTGACTGTTGAAAATTTACATGCAGGTTAAGTTACATCACATTCAGGAAGGTTTAGTAAACGTTCACTTGCCTGTGCGACGGCCAGGGCTACGGTTTCTTGTTTAACCAACCCGCAACCCTGGCCCATGAGGCATCGGTCTTTGTGGACCCCGTCACGACGTGCTGACATCTCTTTGAGGCGCGCGTGAAACACGACGCGCCGTCGCACTATGGGAAAGCCCCATACAAGGCCGTCTCAAAACCGTTTCACGTGAAAGTCGTTGTTATGGAGTAGAACTAATTAATTAATTTAGTCTTATAAATAAGCTTTCTTTTCTATATTTTTTAATTATTTTTTGCTAACCATAATGTATATAAAAAGGCATCAAAGCTAACTCATGTTCAATGATGTGATTTTGGCACAATACATTACTACAATTCAACGAGACATTACTCGAAAGTTTTTCTTATAAATGTATAAGTATTATACATTTTTGAAATGCTTATAATCTCCTCATAACGTTTCTTAAATAATATTATATATAATAAATAAATAAATTAAAATTAACCAATGCAGTTTAAGATGGTATAATTTTCAGGTTACTTTTTTTTTAACGAGACTTACCCGTTTACCGCTGTTTGCCGCTGTCGAGATATTTGTTGTATTACGATCTTTATACATTAGTTTACACAAGGAGAAAAAAAAAGTTGCGCATACTTGCGCCTTTTCTGACACGGTACCAAAACATATCGCGAGATAATTTTTTTCCAATATCTTTTTACTGCTCACATAATCATCTGTTATCTTATAAGGTCAAATTGATAAAATGGTCATTATTATTTATAGTTATTTGTGGTTTTGATATAGTTTTGACCACCATATTTGATAAAATATGGTCACTATATCAATTAGGGTCAAATTAAAAACAGGTTGGTTATGGGAAGAGTGCAAATATTAGTTTCTTATCTTTTTGCACATAGCACTAATTCATTGGCCTATAAAAGAAAGGCGAACCCTGAAACATCCACAGTTGTTCATCAGAAATTCAGTTGCCTTAAAAAAGCAGTTAATACCTATTTTCAAATATTCACAGAAGTTATCTGATTTGAAAATAATGGGTGAATTTGTTTGTAGTAAACGAGAGTTGTGCAATTTGTTGATAATTGGGAATAATATAGAAAACTACTTGCAAGAAAATTTCAATTTGTCACCAGAGGATATGAATACTGTGGTCTCCTACATTCAAAGAAACTTGGTATCTAAATGTAACGAACGCTGGAGAAATGCATCCCGGAAAAGAGAACGCTTTGAAAGTAATAACGTCGACTGGTTAAATGGTGAATTTCGTGTTCCACTGGAGTGTCGAGTCACAGTTAATGACCCTAATACGTCTGGAAGCAGTGCAGGTGGCAGACCATCGAAACCATATGAAGCATCTTCAGAAAAAACAAAGAAACGAAAAAACATGCAATTAATACAAGAGTACGGACTGGACTGTGTGCTCAATGCATATACTCAGGAGTTGCGGTCTATGGGTGAGACGGAGGAGGCCACAATTGTTAATATTATACGAACTGCGTCAAAAAATGATAAGAAAAAGTTTCTTAAATTCATAACTGAGAACCCTGAAGATGTTATACCTTTTACAAAGGAAGAAGCACTGCGGATATTTATTGACTTAGACCTTAACAAAGAACAGTATGGGAAACTTCTTATTTGTTTGGCGGACAAAAACTGCTCAGTGTTTCCTTCTTATCCAACTTTAGCCGAAGCGAAGAAGATGTGTTACCCACCAGATTCGAGCATAACCATTACTAACATAAGTGCAAAAGTCGATCTGCAAGACTTATTGGATCATACTGTGGCACGTATATTACTAATTGGTTCAGTTTACAAAAACGGTTTAAGACAGTTGAAACTATTCTGCAAATGGGGTTGTGACGGGACATCAGGGCAAAGTGAATACAAGCAAGTTTTGCCCGAAGAAAGCGATTTCACATCAGATGCGAACCTTTTTATTGCTTCACTTGTACCCATTAAACTCATAGATGAGACAACTAATATTGTTATTTGGAAAAATGAAACTTGCTCATCCGTAAGATATTGCAGACCTATATTGATAGAATTTGCCAAAGAAACTCCTGAAAAAACCGCTTCTGTTGTGGCTGATATCAAAAATCAAATTGAAAACCTGTCTCCTTCCATGATAAATAAGAATGGTGAAGTAATTGAAATTACTCATAACCTATTTTTAACCATGATTGATGGTAAAGTAGCACAAGTTTTAACTGAAACTCCTTCGAGCGCTTCTTGTACAATTTGTGGTGCTACTCCTCGGCAAATGAATAACTTAGAGGCAGTTAGGACACGAGATGTGAATGAAAGTTCATTTCAATATGGACTGTCAACAATACACGCTTGGATTAGAAGTATGGAGATGATTTTACACATTTCCTATAACTTGTCTTTCCAAAAGTGGTCAGCCACTACACCAGAAAATAAAAAAAACAAAGACGAAAAGAAAAAACTGGTACAAAAGCGGTTTAGGGAGGAAATGGGACTGCATATCGATAAACCTCGACAAGGCACTGGAAATAGTAATGACGGCAACACAGCTCGGAGATTTTTTCAGAATTACTCTTGCTCTGCAGACATTACAGGTGTAGACGTAGAACTTATAAAACGAATGTACATTATACTACAAACTATGTCATCTGGAATGGCTATTGATTCAAAAAAGTTCGGTGAATACGCATATAGTACCGCCCAACTGTACGTAAATAATTATAATTGGTATTATATGCCTTCCTCCGTACATAAAATACTTATTCACGGAGAAAAAATCATTGAGTACTATGCTATATTACCTATCGGACAATTGTCCGAAGACGCTCAAGAATCCCGCAACAAGGATTACAAAAAGTTTAGACTTCATCATTCTAGAAAATGTTCAAGAGCGGCTACCAATACAGACGTGTTCCATACCTTATTGTACACTTCTGATCCATATATATCAAGTTTGAGAAATACCTCAGAAACAATATCGAAAGAACTTTTCGATGAAGCCAAGTCCCTTCTTGCTGTCAACGAAAATCTGTAGGAGATTGTTGAATTTTGTACATTATTTTTTTCTCGTTAGACACTGTTTATACAATGATATTTAATTCTATTTTATGTAAGTAAATTTAAAAAAAAGTATATTTTCTTATAAATGCATGTATTTTTTTTATTTTTTAAATAAATTAATAAACATAATTTTCAAAATTATTATTTTTTCTTTTAAACCTTATACATTCACGTATATGTATGCAAAATTACAGATCATTTAGTTTTGAAATAACTGAGATACGGAGTTTTGAGACGAAACATACGCGATTTTCCCATAGTGCGTCGACTCGGGCCTGGTCCTTACCGAGCGGCGAGCTGCCCACTGCTCACCGCCCGATTCTGTTACCATCTTAATGTGAAAACGTAGGCGAAGTGATCGCGGATTGAGTTGAGATTGACACTATTGACAGCTCAGTTTCATTGTGAGATTTTTAAAGAATCGATTGGCTGATCTTTTGAAGTGTATTATGGTTTCTTTCTATAAATCTGTCAATTAATTATACAACGTGTAACATAAAGGGTATATACATAACAAAGGCATGGCATCTTTACACGATATCAAACGATATTGGAAGGGTTTTTTAATCCTATCTCTTTATGTTAGGATGTTATTAGGAAAAACACCGCCTGGGATAGGCTAGACTATCATACTAGTCGCACAGAGATATTGAAGACATTTATCGGATTTTGGCAAGTAACATGACGGGTAACGACTAGTTATTAACGTATGTAGTGTGCTGCCACGTTTGTTATGATTTGATTTTAAGAAACACATGAAACCGAAAATTTGGTACCAATTTTTCGAGTATTTTATTTTAAGTTGAAACCCTTCCGATATCGTTTGATATCATCTAAAGATACCATGCCCTTGGTATGTATATACCCCTTTTGTTACACGTTGTATAATATGCAGCTTAATTCCTATCTCAATGCCAACTAAAACGGGTTTTAGGTTCACCAATATTTGTGATGATTAGACTAAGCCCAAATATTGGCATGTTTGGACGTGTAGCTATAGTCCGTAATACTCGCTTCAGCAGTCCGGCTCTGCCGATCGATTCTGTGTAAACGCCACCGTGTAAACTCAGGTGGAGTAAGCAGTCATTCCAACTAACAACTAAGGGATTGACACTTGATTGACTTGTCACGGTGCGATGTAAATCGATTGAATCGATCAGCTGGTAAATAATAAAGGGTGTATCTGACATCGACGCACAAACGAGTACCATGGATCCAGTACATGATTCTGAGCCCCCCAGTGGTGGAATTATTCGTCGGCTTTTTCATGTTTTAAAAAAAAATATATGTAGTTTTTTTTCACTTCAGACCGTTCCAATTGCTATACTTTTATAACCCAATAATATTATAAAGTAAAAATTAAATAATTCGCTAATTACATAAAAAAGCGCAATGAAAACAAAACCCGAAAAACTATCTTATCAGCTGATTTAATAGAGTTCACATCAGGGATCAATGTCATACCTACAAACCCGCACGGCGGCACACTTGCAACGTTCAAAAGCCAAGCCGACATTTTTTTTTAAACAGTGTGTATTCTGTTACCGTTCATTAATGACATAAATGACTATCATAATTTTATTAGTGGCATGCGGTCTAGCCTTTTCGCGAAGTTTGCGTTACGATGTCAGATACACCCTGTATATACAACATTATTTTGTTGTTTATGCGAAACCCGAAACACGTGTCCAGTATTTTTAAGTAAAGAATCTATGTACGAAATTTCAAAAAGATATAATGAAAATCCACAAAAGCTCCGCTCTGGCGGGCGAGTGCGGTGCATTGACCTCTGGCGTCAGCTGTGGCGCGCGCGGAAAATACTATGATCTATCGTAATGGCAACAATTTCTAAATGTATTTGGGAAAAAAATATAACATGCGGTAAAAATGATTGGAATCGATTTAGTAGCTTATTCTAAACAAACTGTATTCAGGTTTCTTATAAACAAAAAATAATGTTGTATATTATACTGCAAATGAGATCGGAGGGGAAATTTTCGTAATTTTAAGCACGTTCACAGTCTAATCTCAATCTCATTAATCTGTCAAAAAATCCTCAAATTTCCTTGCATTTTGAAAATTTTTTGAAATTTGTCACTGAAGTGACACTGCGACTAGACTTTGGATGTTTTAAATTACGAGAATTGGTCTTCAGACGTTGAACGTTCTTAGAATTTAGAGAATTACTCCTGAATTCGTCACACATGATAAAATATTTAAAAAATGTAAGACGAATGACGGTGAAACACTGTGACAGTTAAGTTACGGAGATGACAGGTAACACAGCAAATATTATTCATAACGCCGGATTAATAGTACAATATGTTTAGAAGCTTCACCTAAGGAATATATTATTTATTTATAAAATACCACACATTACATAAAAAATATATTCAACGCTACAAAACATGCAATGGGCGACCTTATCGCTACTGCACGTTTTGAAAAAGCGTCCTGTTGATTTCCAACTGTCGTCAATCTGCCGAGAGTTGAAAATCCAGCAGCGTGGGATATGTCACATGTCTTCATAGTGTGACATGGGACATGTTTCCTCACAATGGTTTCCTTCCCCGTTTCGATTAAATCATTCACATAAAATAAAGCCCCTGTTTAGCCGAACCTATTACCTACAACTTTTAAATCGCGGCCGACCCATCGTCTTAAAAACGTAAACGTAAACTCATAAAATATGGGATACGTGTAAGAAACTTTAATGAACATTGAGAAGTTTTCCTATTTAAATGTTAATTAGAAATCTAAGTTTCACCGAGCAGCGTTGCTTTTAATATAAATTGATTTATTAGTTCTCAAAACTTAAAAGGCTTTTGCCCTTTCGCTTTACACGTAGCGTTTATTAAATTTCGTATATTATGATGAAGGTATTTTCTATTTACATATTTCATACAAGTTATTTAATATGTACTTTTGTCCGCGTCTTCGCTCTCGTGTCATGTCATGTCGGAAAACATCCCACGCAATGATCCCACGGGAACACACTACCTGATTTAAAAGTATCTATCTGTCTTTAATATATGTATGACGGGGGAAAACCGTCAGGAAGGCGGGGCCAAAGATTCCGGATACTTGAGTTGTGTCTTCTCATCAGCATGAGCATCCATCGTGGGCGGTATTTCGAGAAATCGTTGAGCAATAATTATTATAGTCTGATGTTCGATTCTTATTATTTTAACTGTACAGATACGTAGATCACTTTAATATTAAGGGATTACAATGATAATCTCCTATTAAAACAGATAAGAGCCACTGGGTTTAAGTACGCTCAATCCACTCGATCGAAGCTTGAGCAAAGAATAATGCCCGCGCAAACGGTCGCTCGCTATGTCAAACGCAACTCCAGTCGGTGTTACCATTCGCTTCATGGTGTTACCCACTCTTAATAAAAATAATAATTTATCCGAATAATGACCGATTAATCGACTTCAAAAATAAATATAGTAGAGTAATTTATGGTCAATTGATACTGATACGATAAACCAGATCACAATATTCAAAATTTAACAGTCACGCGCCGTTATACAATATGTAAAGAAAACACTGTCCGAAAAAATTCGAAAACATGTGACAATTACCGTTTTTTCTCGTCCTCCGTGGCGCAGCAGTCAACACGCCTGCCAGCGACGTGGAGGCCCCGGGTCCGATCTCTGGCCAGGTCATGATGGAAAACGATCTTTTCCTGATTGGCCTGGGTCTTGGATGTTTATCTATACAATATGTAAAGAAAACCCTGTCCGATCCTTGAAGGTATTGTTAGGTATCGATAACTGATTCTACTAATGGGTACAAAGCCGGGCTAAACTTAAAAAAATCCCCCTATAAATTAATATTATTTCGCAAAAAGAGCTAACTTAATACATGTGCGGTAATCAACCCTACCGTGGGCGGCGGGGGGCAGGGCACGCGGCACGTGGTCGCGTCTCTATTCGCTCATAATAATACCGGTGTTGTGACTTTTTTAAAATTACCAAATTTCGGGGAAATTTGAATTAATTCCCGGGTAAAAATGAATATTTCAAAATTCAATAGTATTGTTACTATGATGATTATGTAAAATTTTATATTATATTTGGTCAAGTGTTTACCTAATCTTTATTATCCTTATGGGTCGGACAGGGTTTTCTTTACATATTGTATATGTATGTGTCATAATTCCGTATTTACAAACACAAACAATGACAACAATTTTGAAAACTGTATATTCGGTATATATTGCGTAGACCCAAAATAAACTACTTAAAGATAAGAGCAGAAGATGATGTATTTTCGGCATTAGACTCGTCATCACCTCGTAAAGAATACTTTTTTTTTCTAAAATATTCAACATACAGATTTGACTTCGTTTCTATGATCACTATACGTAATTATAGTAAATTAGTAACGAAAAAATACCTAACTATTAAAAACATTAATAGTAAATATGTAGTTGTAAGAAGTTGTGGTGGCCTAGTGGTTAAAACACCAGCCTCTCAAGTATGAGTTCGATTCCTGGTCAGGCAAGTACCAATGTAACTTTTCTAAGTTATATGTACTTTTTAAATATATTTTGGACACCAATGACAACCCTCCTTGAGCAAACGTGGTGAATCCGCTCAATCCTTTTTTCTGTATGAGAGGAGGCCTATACCCAGCAGTGGGACGATAAAAATGTTGATGATGGTGTAGTACCTGCTGGTGTCTTTACTATAGTCGACAGAAGTGCGATTCTGTAACAATCTGACCGCAGAAACTTAGGTGACGGGAGAGGGAGATCTCAACTCCCTTCCCGGGCCGCAGAACACGCACCGGGCGCCGAGGAAGGCCGGACAACGCCCTCTTCCGGCCCCCATGAATGGTTCCAGGGGCGAGGGACGTGGGGAAGTCTCCGCCCGCTATCTGATGGACCACGAGGCGGAGGCGCGCGCGGCGACGAGGCCCGGACAGACCGGGCCGGCACGAGGGTGTGGGCCCGTGGAAGAATTTAAGACTCCCGCGGCCCCACACGCGCTCGTGATAGAAGAGACACCGGGGTGGTTTTAGTTAGTAAAAGTCTGACAGACCCCGTCGTCCACCCCAGGGCGGCGGACATCCATTGAGGATTTTCACCCCGTAAAAAAAAGTGTGCGTGTAGGGAGTTGTCATTCCAACTAATGCTAAGGGATTGACACTATTGACACCACACTCTATTTTCACTTCACCTTACTTTTTACGGTGAGTTTTTACACAATCGATAGGCTGTACTATGTCTGAAATATGTAAATGTATCGTTGGCAATTGCCAATTCAAATGTTGTATTACAGTACAAAAAATGTGATGCAAAATATGAGACAACTTACAAATAATCAGTTATTACTGTTGCTATATCCGGCAACATATGACTGAACATTATCGATTTGGCTGAGTACATGAGTGTGAGTATAGTTAGTACGTTTTACTATACATGCATTATTATAAAATATAATAAATAAAGCATGGCTATAAAAACATCATGAATCATCATCATAGCCTATAATCGTAATACATTGAAACATATAGTACTCGCGTTGCGTACGCTAGAATAAAATTTATTACCGAGACCTGCCGATGTATTGTGTAAAATTCTCACCGGGATAGTATCAATCCTTCTTTGAAAATGTCTGGATTTTAAAAGAGACTGTGGCCTCTGAGTTTGTTTTGGGCATCGGCCTTTTTTTCAAAAGTCAGAAAGGAAACGCCGAACTCGTCTTCTTCTGCTTCTTCAGCCTATAGATGTCCACTGCTGGACAAAGGCCTCCCCCAAGGCTTTCCACGTTGATCGGTCTTGTGCTGGCCGCATCCATCGGCTTCCCGTGACCTTCACCAGGTCATCGGTACACCTTGTTGGGGGCCTCCCTACGCTGCGTCTTCCAGTACATGGCCGCCACTTCAGAACCTTACTGCCCCATCGGCCATCGGTTCTACGAGCAATGTGCCCTACCCACTGCCACTTAAGTTTAGCGACTCGAAGAGCTATGTCGGTGATTTTGGTTCTTCTGCGGATCTCCCCATTTCTGATTTGATCGTGCAGAGAAACTCCGAGCATAGCTCTTTCCATTGCCCTCTGTGTGACTCTGGGCCTTCGTATCAGGCCCATTGTGAGCGACCACGTCTCTGTTCCGTTCGTCATCACTGGCAACACACACTAGTCAAAGACTAGTCTTGTGCCACTGTTAGTATCTTGGACGACGAGAAGATGTGTTGAACTCGTCTAGTATAATAAAAATATGTGATAGATTTTGCAAAAGTGATAAATGTGATGATATACTTTTAGCCATTTTATAATAAAACCCAAGAGTAAAGAAGAGAGAGAGATAGAGAACGAGAGTGCTGTTCATTAATTAAAATTGACTTCTATTTCGAATTTAATAAAATATTTTGCTAAGTAATTAAGATTTCGAAAACAACACGCAAAGACGCTTTCAAAATCAAAAGTGATTTATTCAAATTAGGCTGAGAATCACTATTTTTGAACGTCAATATTAAATAAGACAGATCTCCAAAACGCCCATACTTCGCCACTTCTTAATGCTATCGTTGAGAAAAGAAGTTTAGATGATTTTATGCTGATTACGAGCAGACTTCTCATTCACATATCATCTCATACACACATTTGTCAGACGTCTTCAGTCTATTAGTTCTATTGAGTATCCAGTCTAGTTAAAATATAAGCAATTACATTAATAAAATTACAAAGAGCACTTAGCATAATTATGGTGTTTGCCAGTAATTGGTTGTGCTGTGGAGGCATGAGGAACAGGGAGTAAAGTTAACTTATCCTCCGTAGAATAGGGAGGATTCTCCGACCAGACGGGTGTTATGTCTGGCGGGCACTTGCCCAATGCTTGAAATTGGGAAGATGTATGTATGCTAATTGCACGGTAAACTCTGATTGCGAGATGTAGAATTCGTGTAACGTCAGTATGACACGTTGTTCCATGTGGCGTTTGTAAGTACCGCTACTGTACAATTAGATTTAAGTTAATAATTTGTATGTATTTGTAATGTGTGAAATATCTGTAGCAACTGTTAAGAATCTTAATTAAATCAATAAAGAAATAAATATCAATTTGGCTTACATTACATGTAAAGGAGTCTCCATTTAGGCATAGAAATGCCTGTAGTTGAATTCTCCGGTCTTCCCGTACAGTTTAAATACGAATGAATGACAGCTCAGTCCACGCTCACATCACCTAAGTGTACACGGCAAATGGTTACAGAATCGTCAGTCAGATTTAACCCATTGTTCATTATTTAATTCCCCAGGGCGAGAATGGCAACGCAACATTAAATCCTCAACAACAGTTATCCCGCAACGTATCGTCTCCCGCCTTCAGCGCGCACGCACCGGGCCTGCCCAAGAACGGATCCGTGCCTTTCTTTGACAGGCAGCGCAAGCAGAGTACCGGCGACAGGTCTGGCGATAGGTAGTAGAATTGTTTTGTTATAGGGTGCAGTATGGTGGCGGTCGGCGTGGGATATGGTGGAAGTAATCGGTATTCGGCTGTCCCATATCAAAACCTAATAAGGGATATTTCATGTTACTGCATAATGTTGCTACCCTAGTGAGATCCCACTGAATACAAAAACTCTAACGTTTTTATCACTTAAAAGCAGATATATTTAAGCATCGATGCCAAGTAATTGCAATATTCGCTCCCTCGTAACCAGTTTAAAATCTACCAAGTCCCTGGACTTGAACTACCAGTAGGCCTAGTATGAGTTTTCATTACGAAACTCGATCGTCGATATCGAGCGCGTTTGACTCATCCCGGCCCGCTTCAAGGTTGTAAGAACTCTCAACCAATGAGAGCGCCAAACGCGCTCGATATCGACGATCGAGTTTCATAATGAAAACTCATACTAGGCATACTGGTCAAACATGGTTATGGTTAGTTTTCAAAGGTTGACCTATGTAACCCTTTTTTTTGTTAGGATGGGAAATCATCAAATGACTTCTTCCGCTCTGGGCGGAGCGGAAGGGCGTGTCAGACTTTTACTGACTAAAACCCACCCGTGTTTCTTCACTTGCCTGTGGGACGGCCAGGGCCACGGTTTCTTGTTTAACCAACCCGCAACCCTGACCCAGGAGGCATCGGTCTTCGTGGACCCCGTCACGATGTGCTGACATCTCTTTGAGGCGCGCGTGAAACACGACGCGCCGTCGACTCGGGCCTGGTCCTTACCGGGCGGCGAGCTGCCCATTGCTCACCGCCCGCAGGCCCGCGCCTACGGTGGCTGGGAGTTTGGTGTCATCTCCCGACCAGGGCGTCTCCTGCGGTGGCTAGTGGCGTGAGGGCGCTGGGATTCCCGTTGCCTCACGCGCTCCGCCTCCTCCTTTGCCAGCATTACTGCTTCGCAGAAGGAGGTGACGGCCTGCCATGCACTCTCGCTCCGGACCATGGCCTGGACCAGGGTCGGACGCGAGAGATCACCGCCGATCGCCGCTACGAGGACACGGCGGTGCTCTACCCAAGCCGGGCAGACCTCCACCGTATGCTCCACCGTGTCCTCAGGGCGATCCACACAATGGTGACACCCTGTCGTTTCCTCCCGCCTTATACGGAACAGGAACCTCCCGAAACAACCGTGTCCGGTGAGGACCTGCGCCAGGCGGAAGGTGAGGGCGCCGTGGCGCCTCTCTAGCCACTCCTCAAAGAGGGGACTTACCGCCGCTATTGTGGCGTGCCCATGACCTATGTAACCCTCATGCGTTCTTCTGTAAAATTCATTTCTGGTCCTTGCTAGGTTTGAAATGGGGCAGCTGTAATGTGCATGTATTAAACTTATAAATGATGAAACTGATCAAAATTATTGCATCTCTTAAATGAACATTGAATTTTGTAGACAACATAAGGCCTCCTGTTTTTAACCGACATCAAAAAAGGAGGAGGTTCTCAATTCGATTAATTTTTTTATTTTTTATTTTTAATATGACGAATTTACACATGATGCAATATTTTCATTAGTTTATCTACTATTTACGTGGTGTGTAGTTTGAGTATGCGTAAAATGTATATGTATATCTATGTCTGGTATGCCCACATCCGTCCCGTAAGGTAATTGCGTAAAAAATAACATGGCTTTTATTTTGACAGCCAAAAACATTAATTGCGTTATTAACGTTGTGAGCAGACACATTTTTCAAACATTAAGAGAAGGACAGAATATAAAATATTAATTTAGTTCTGTCAAAATAAGATACTCCATTAAACTGTTTGGACGTGGTTAAAAACAGTGCTACCTAAACATACGTTAATTTAAGTCAGACGCTGACTAATTTAATATTCATCTTCTGTCCTTTTCTTAAAAAAAACGCACTTTTGATGATGACTGTACACCGAGCAAAGTAGTTGATTCTGAAGTTTGGTTATTTGAGTATTTATGTAGGTATCTTATTTATCATGCACTAAATTCCCTTCGTAATAAAAAGCTATTCGATTGACAAATCCCGTCAATCGAATAACTTATTCAGCGATATCTAGCAAATGAGTTTTTATTCACAGATGTAGAAAGCATTTTCATTGAAATTACAAAAAAAATGAAAAAACACTGCACAAATTCGCCTGGATTTATACTCGACATAAGGCTAT
This sequence comes from Sesamia nonagrioides, assembly GCA_017933935.1. NCBI lineage: Eukaryota > Metazoa > Arthropoda > Insecta > Lepidoptera > Noctuidae > Sesamia > Sesamia nonagrioides. Next base: position 47,295 of record JADWQK010001108.1, read on the forward strand.
TCAAATAGACATACATTGAAAATTCTAAGGTCTAAAGCTTTATAAAAAAAAAAAAAAACATTCGAGTACTCGCAATACCACTACTGGAAAATTCCTCCCACGCTAAATAGTACTCCGATCAAACCATAAATAAACGACAGACAGCAATAGTAGAATGAACTAGAGAAAACAAGCATGAATGGCGTCGCAACGCTTTGATTTAATTGGTCGGGTGTTTTGATTGAAACGCTGCGTAGTAACGCATAACACAGAAATCAATGGAGGTGCCTTATGTGTAAACATTTCAGACATTTCGAGTTTGTTTAATTTTCTGCATGTTTACTGCCTGGTGTTATTATTAGAAGGTAGTTTCTCATGGCTGATTAGTCATTGCTTTATATTTATCTATGTAACTATTTTACGTACTGACGACAGCACGTCAAGCTACTACAATCTGTCATATTTCTTTATTGGATTTTTAACTTTATCTCTTAAGCATTAAGACCTGCTGTCGTCCGTAGGTACATGGCACTGTACGTAAACTAGTTATGGTGTGTGGTACGGGCTTTTTAAAAGATAACAGTAATTTATCGCAGATTAATTGATCAATCTCGAGTATTTATTATGTTGATTAATAATTGTATCTCAAAGTCAAATTAAATAAGTAAAATTCCCCAAAGTCGAATCGATTGATCATGATTGATTTCGATATGCGAATCGACTTTTCTCGAGTTACTCTACATACAAAAAACTTCATGCCGCTGATCGCCATTTATTTTTTATTTCCTATTGTCAACCAAATAAAAATGATTAACCCAATAAGATGATTAGTAACTCGACTGACTTTTTTGCATTACTTACCCTATTTCTACATTTCAATAAAACTATTAACAATCTTTTCTGAATTGCAGATTCAAACCGTCCCTAGCAGCAATCAAAGCAACGTCCAAAACTTCAATGAACAGTCAATACAGAAATGCTGAAGTAAGTAATATGAAGTGAACTAATTCAGTAAGAATTGCCGAACGATTCTATAAAAATCAGACCCGAGAAAAGTTAGGTCAAGAGAACTGTCAAAAGTTCAATTAGTATGAATGACTTGGAATTTCACGGTGAAATTGTTACGGAATCGCTCTGATGGTACTTTAGCCGCTTTAAACAGAGAGTGAGGAAGCCTTTGCCGTTTCAGTTGTTGCAATCCCTATCATTAGGCCGAGTTTCCATTTACGAGGAGCTTAGCGGTGCACTATTCTCGAAATCTCCGCTCTGCTTCAATGGAAACAGCACGAGCTGAGTGGGGTAGAGCTGGGCAGATATTCATAATAAAAATACGCATACGTATCAAAACGGATGAGAAGTTCAAAAGTAATGACGGAGTGGAGTACCACTCCATTCCACTCGGCTCCGTTTCAGTGGAAACACTGACCAATTTTCACCGCTCATCTCCGCCCAGCTCTGCGTCATTGGAAACGCGGGAAAAATTTAAATGACATCTGAATCGTACTGCCTCTCTCTGTCTGCCTTACTCTCTTTTAGGCAAACTCACTGCAGGTAGAACATCACAGGCTGATTATAATAATAAGTACAAAGGCCCTCCATTACGCATTCTACATTGTCTGATACATACCTACTTAATTAATTTTAACAATTGTATTACAATACTCAATTAAGATTCGTTTATTACGAATGGCCGAACCTTAATTGAGCATTGTAAAGCTTGAAGGAATTTTTGTGTTAGAGGCAATCCATACTAATATTATAAATGCGAAAGTAACTCTGTCTGTCTGTCTGTCTGTTACGCTTTCCCACTTAAACCTCTCAACCGATTTTGATGAAATTTGGCACAGACAATCTTTAGACCCTGAGAAAGGACATAGGCTACTTTTTCACAGCCTCCGTGGCGTAGCGGTAGCGAACGCGGCCGCTGCGCAAGGTGGCGCGGGTTCGATCCCCGCACAGTGCAAGTATTTGTATGCATGAATATGAATATTTGTACTGGTCTGGTCGTGCCTCGGAAAGCACGTTAAGCCGTTGGTCCCGGTTGCCCTACGAACATCTAGTGGCAGTCGTTACGGGTTGTTGGAGCCCTCAAAAGTCCTACAATTTGTCTAACTGCAATGCTTCGATGTCGCCTTCGGGTTGTGGAGGTCAGACGGCAGTCGCTTCATAGAAAATGTCGAAGTTTAGCCATATCAGCAGTTGGACTGGTAAGACGAACCCCAGACTCTAAAGCTGAAAAGGCTTCGGATGCGACTGGGATTAACGCTGGGATGATGATGATGAAAGGACATAGGCTACTTTTTATCCCGGAAAAATTTGATGTTCCCGAGGGAAATCTAAAAAGCGCGATATAACCGAACTCCACGCGGGCGAAGCCGCGGGCGGAAAGCTAGTTCTTAATATTGGCGACGATTCTCTTGTTCACAAACTAAACTAATTTCAAGTTAGTGCATCGTTTTCTTTTTTTCATTGAGAAAAGGATAGAAGATAATATTATAGTCTAATCCTGTCAAATTAAGATATTCCATAGACAGTTTAGACGCGATTATAAACATGGCGACCAAAAGTACATAGAGGAGTTGTTTCATTTTGGGTCACTACTATGTACACTATATAGATAAAAAGGAAAAAAAAATAATGGGTTTTTATAAAAATACTACTAAATTAATTCGAATAAAAATAAAAGTAGGTATATATAATTACATAATTAATTATTTGAAAAGTCTTTTGATAACCCTTTTTTTAAGGTAGACATGACAGTGGTTATGACGTTTGATTGACGACTTTGACAGTTCTGTTTTCCCGTTGTGTTCGTATCGAGTGTTGATTTTGAGTTCATTGTGTTTATTTATTGAGTCGTATTTTCGGAATTCAGGTTTTATTTTTTTCACAGTTATATGGTAGATAATATAGATACGATAGCCTTAGATACATGACACTTCAATCAAATGTCACTGTCAAAATCTTATTTCGCTGATTGCTGACCGTCATATTTACTAGAAGTTGTGTTGCACTCCTTGGGCGAGTTAAATAGAATCTATATAAAAACTAAGCCAAAATATAGGAAATTAACATTAAAAACAATCAACTATAGCGTCACTATACCTAGCATTAAGTGTACAATGTGCTGGCCCAGGCTCCATACATTTCTGAAACATCTCCTTTAAGTCTGACGCGGACTAATTTGACAGGTCTAAACTGACATATTATTTTCTGCCCTTTTCTTAATAAAATAGAAAGAAAAAGATGCTCTTAACTTAAATTTAGTTTAGTTTGTGGAAAAGGGAATCGAGACCATCATCATCATCATTCTCCTGCCCTTATCCCAATTTACTTGGGGTCGGCGCAACATGTCTTTTTCTTCCATACATCCCTATCAGAAGCCATCTTGGGGTCGGCGCAACATGTCTTTTTCTTCCATACATCCCTATCAGAAGCCATCTTGGGGTCGGCGCAACATGTCTTTTTCTTCCATACATCCCTATCAGAAGCCATCTTGGGGTCGGCGCAACATGTCTTTTTCTTCCATACATCCCTATCAGAAGCCATCTTGGGGTCGGCGCAACATGTCTTTTTCTTCCATACATCCCTATCAGAAGCCATCTTGGGGTCGGCGCAACATGTCTTTTTCTTCCATACATCCCTATCAGAAGCCATCTTGGGGTCGGCGCAACATGTCTTTTTCTTCCATACATCCCTATCAGAAGCCATCTTGGGGTCGGCGCAACATGTCTTTTTCTTCCATACATCCCTATCAGAAGCCATCTTGGGGTCGGCGCAACATGTCTTTTTTTTCCATACATCCCTATCAGAAGCCATCTCGGCAGTCACCCCCTTCTTAGCCATATCATCCTTCACACATTCCATCCATCGTTCCTTTGGTCTTCCCCTACTCTTATAGCCATCAACATTCATAATTAACACTCTCCTCACGACATTCTCCTCATTTCTCCGTAACACATGCCCGTACCATGACAACCGATTTCCACACAACTTTTCAGCTACCGGTGCCACTTTCAGACTTCCTCTTATGTAGGTACTCATTTCTTATTCTATCCATTCGTGTAACACCACACATCCCTCTTAGCATTCTCATTTCGGCTGCATGCAATTGCAAAAGTGAATCGGGACCATTGTGTGATATCTAATTCGGCCTAAATATCACACGTAATATTGTAACTTCCTCGTTTATGATCATTATGAGCTAAATACCACTAATTCGTGTAAACAAGCTGGACTGAATGCCTACAGCACTGTTGAAATTGTATTTAGTTCAAACCAATTGACCCACTTCTAAAATGACAATAAATAAATTGTTGCCAAGGGCATTCATATGGACATATTGTCACAATATCCCACATGAGATCGTTCTACAAAACTTATCCCTGAACTTGAGCAATTGTCTGCCAAATGTACCACGACTGGCAAGTATCCAACATAAAAATGGTTCCTGTAATAAGCGAAACATTTTAAAATAGATGTCATTAGTTTACTCAAATATACTTATCGTCAATTATTCTAGAACAATGAGCATTTAACGGGGAAATACTTTGGGCCAGTGACTCAACAAAAAAACTGTCTGTAACGGTCCCATAATAGTTATTTGCATGTTGCTTTGGAAATTTGCATTTTCTCGGTGGTAGGCCATAACATCGGCTGCCGGCAGAAGTTACCACCCACCAGACAAAGTCTTGCCGCCAAGCGATTCGTCGTGTTCCGGCATGATGTATGGTGAAGCCGTACGGAGGACGGGTTTGAGCAGTTGTGTGACGGGTACGATGCGCCAATTGTTGTTGGGTCGGGAGTTTGTTCGTGGAGAGTCTTCAGATCAATCTCCCTCTAGCGCAGCATCGTTTGGTCGTGTTGGTTTAACATTGCATCACCTCGCTCAACCGCCGTTATCCTTCCTATTTCTAAGTTTTTTAGTGAATAGGCTTAATAAACTAGTGCGCTTTACCATCAAAGATTGCATAACTGCTTACCATCAGGCGGGATTGCAGTCAAGCACTAGTTTATAATTATTAAAAAAAAAAAAATGGTCTGGAGCCATGAAAACAGTAAGAGGGTTATCACACTGCAGTGTGGCTACCATGAGTTTTCATTAGGAAGACTCGATCCTCGATATCGACCGCGTTTGACTCATCGATTAGCCCGCTTCAAGATTGTAAGAACTCTCAACCAATGAGAGCGCCAAACGCGGTCGATGTGTATGATCGAGTCTCGTAATGAAAACTTTTGGCCACGGCCTCTTTTAGCCACCCTGCCCCCAGCTAACTAGCTGGTATCATTTGGGATCGTTCGGATCGCCCATTGGTCCGTTCGGTCCAAACGATCCCAACTAGTCGCAATTATTAGACAAAAATGTGTTCGTCGATTAGGGGGCTAGACACAGCGCCGGTCAGCGATGCAGCGGATTTTTTCTCTGATTATAGGCCACAAATATATATGTATGTAGATGCAGCGTCTGCAGCGTTACGTTATACCCTCCATTTTTCGTGTGGAATCGAAATTTACAGTCGACAATTTTAAAAGCTGCAGCGTTCCACACCGGAGCAGTGTCCGGTGATGTGTGATAACCGTCTAATTCCCATATAAATATTTAACTACGTAAACGTCAAATAAATTACAAGGTATTATTCTATTTAGCAAAGCAAATATTGCTGTAACAATACATTGTATACACAATGTTATTTTATGTAGGTACCTATATGATGCTTCACCTCTATCACAAATAACTATAAACACACGTTATAAATAAATTATGAATGCATCTTTAACCACAATATATTATTTAAACATACATAACGTAAATGAAACACTCTATGGTTAGATACCACAATTTTGCCAATAACACGTGTAACAAATTATAGAAATTCTTTAAAAAAATTATTTCACAATAATGGCGGATATCGCTAATGACAGTTGAAAAAACGGCCGCGTGAGCCGACTGCTAGGAGATTTATGTAAAGCCATGATGACTATGCTGTGATATTTCAATGTTCTTTTTGAATTATTCACTGAATGCACTTTTTACTACATAAATCACGCACTTTTATTTAGTAAACGATAATATAAATAATTTAAAAGTCCAATGAAAAATGAGCGTGACATTCATCTTAGCCTTCCCGTCAAAAACTCCCACGTCTAACTTAAAAACACTTGTAATTAATTTTTAACATTTCAAAAGGTTTTCTGGAATCATCTTATCATCGCGAAATCTTAGGTTAAAACATTTTGGAGTGAGCTGTCATTCTAACTATTGTTAAGGATTAAAACTATGACATCTCCAAATGGACAATTCCAAGCTCACTTAGGTGAAGGGAGCTTGGAATAAAAAAAAAATACTCGGTGATAGGCCATAACATCGGCTGCCGGCGGAAGTTACCTCCCACCAGACAAAGTCTTACCGCCAAGCGATTCGTCGTGTTCCGGCATGATGTCTGGTGAAGCCGTACGGAGGACGGGTCTGAGCAATTGTATGATGCGCCAAATGTTGTTGTATCGTGAGTTTATTCGTGGAGAGTCTCCAGATCAATCTCCCTCTGGCGCAGCATCGTTGGTCGTGTTGTTGGGTTTAACATTGCATCACCTCGCTCAACTCCCCTGTCTTCCTTCCTATTCATTCAGTTTTTTTGAGTGAACAAGCTTAATAAACTAGCGCGCTTTACCATTAACGATTGCATCACTGCTTACCATCAGGCGGAATTGCAGTCAAGCACTAGGTTATAATTTTATTTGAAAAAAAAAAAAAGAATTAGCTTTATTTTAATTTTCCTCGGTGAGATTTTAACATTTTAACGGAATCGATCGGCAGAAGTAAATAACATGTACGTTATAAAAAGACATGTAAATATATAATTTTAAAACAACACAACTTACTTTTTAACCTTCCAGGGTGACACCGAAAGCATGATGTACAACTCTAAACTCTCCGTCTCTGCGGGTCCTAGAGAGCCTTCGCGCATGGTTCGCCCGATGTCGCGAAAAGACATCTTCTATTCAGGATCCGTGCTCAACTTACCTCAGTACCAGAGCCAGAAGTCGTTGCAAGGGTATAGGAACTCAGTGCTCAGTCTACCGCAAAGTAGACAGACTGGCGATCTGGAGAGACAAGAACGTGAGTTTTAAGACTTGAATATTTTTACTAATTATTGAATGGTACGATGTGAAGCGTCGGGTAATGCCGCCGCTGTGTATGTTGTACCGGAATTTGTTACTTTTTTAGGATATAAACGCAAGGAGGCGCGGGTTCGATCTCCGCGCAGTGCTAATATTTGTATGCATGAATATGAATATTTGCACTGGTCTGGTCGTGCCTCGTAAAGCACGTTAAGCCGTTGGTCCCGGTTGCCATACGAACATCTAATGGCAGTCAAATTGTTGGAGCCTTCAAAAGTCCAACAATTGATCTAACTGGAATGCTTCGATATCGCCTTCGGGTTGTGGAGGTCAAATGGCAGTCACTTCACGGAAAATATCGAAGTTTAGCCTAAATCAGCAGTTAGACTGGTAAAGCGGACCCCAGACTCCAAAGCTGAAAAAGCTTCGGATGCGACTGGGATTAACGCTGAGATGATGATGATGAGATAAAATTATCCTAATTATTAACATAGGTTGAGTTTTACACTAAAGTGAGTCAAAGTTAAGAATTGAATTAGCTTGGGCCACAATAACTACTTGAAGCCCACAGCCAGAAGACAATGCGGCAGACCCGTTTGAAGTCGGCAGGACTAGTTAGAGGAAACGAACGGCCCCTGGTCGACATTAGCTCTGGATTTGAACAGCTTAAAAGCTACGGGCTTTTGCCCAACTGTGATGATAAAGACTGGCAGTAATAATATTTGAATGTAATGCTAAGTTGTAGCTAACCGTTATTTTTTTGTATAATATGCGAATCCCGAAACACGTGCCCAGTATTTTTAAGTAAAGAATCTATGTATAAAATTTCAAAAAGATGTCATGAAAAACTACAAAGCTTGTTATCTTACCTGGTTGTACCAACAAAAATATGGTCAACGCAACGCTCGCCCGCCCGCGCCTGCAGGGCCTGTCTCACGTGCCTAGTACTATGATCTAACGTCAGATGAGTTGTGCGCTCGGTAACCACACTGCAGCAATTTCTAAATGTATTTGGGAAGGTTTAGAATAAAGAAAAAACTATTTAAAAAGTTATTTTTTGTTTATGCAAAACTTGAATATATGCAGTTTGTTCAGAATAAGCAACTGATTCGACGATTCTAATCATTTTTATATCATGTTAACCAGAGGTAAACGCCCCGCGCTCGGCCGCCCGACCGGAGCTTTGGCCATATTTTTGTTGGGACAAGCAAGTAGAAAAGCAAACTCATAACTTTGTGGTCTTTCATTATATCTTTTTGAAATTTTTTACATAGATTCTTTGCTTAAAAATACTGGACACGTCAATCGGGTTTTGAATAAACAAAAATTAATGTTGTATATGTTTAGCCAATATTTAGTCCTAGGTCTGCTAAACTATGATTATTTTTCTAGACATCGATATGGAGATAGAAGAACGTGAGTTTCTTCTTTCGAATATTTCACTGATTAGTATTGACATGTTAAACGGCTTGGTCGATGCTATCACTAATATATTTTGTCAAGTTAATCCTAGGCCTGTTTAGAGGTGTTTGTTATTTTAGATCATTGATATAATATTAAACAGATATGATATGCTCTAACAAATTAACCGAAATAAATGTGCCGATCGGAGCAGCAGCACACACATGCAATTTTTTTATTCTGCGTACATTTCACACGTTGGTACAGTGTGAGTGAGATGAGGCGCAATCTAAAGCATAGAGAAGAAAAAGATGGCTAGTGTTTGTCATTTGCGCTGTTAGTGTTTGTCGTTTGTTTTTACGAGTGTATCGAGAGTGACTAAGGCAAGAGATTAGAATTATAATCTTTTGTACGCTTCAAGTTCAATGCGCTACTGACTTATCTACCTTAGTTTAATATTATATCAATGTTTTAGATTTATTATTCACGAATAGTTCATCCAAAAGAAAATCGAACATCACGAGACACTAGTGTGCTGCGTTTAAGAGCGTTTACTACGCACAACTGGCAACGTCACATTTTAGTGTCAAATTTTGTGGTTTTAAATTTTTATTATTAAACTGGAGCTATATGTTAAAAATGTGTTCTACTAACTTATTAGAATAAAGCGAATAGTGGACAATAAGTAGGAAACAGTAATGTTTTACAGTTATTTTACTATGAAAATAACACCTTGAAAGTTCCCAATGCATTATTTGCATATAAATAGAACTATAAACGCAATGATTTCTTACCTTTTACACACTTTTCACCTATTTCTAGAATAGAATACTCTTTATTATGTACACCATATAGATTACAAAAACATAAATATAAAAATTTTACAAAGGGTGACACAATGGGCGGTCTTATCGCTAAGAGCGATCTTTTACAGTCAATAGTTAGTAGAACACAATTTATAATATAGCTCCAATAAATAAATAAATAATAAATTGTTTATTTCTCACATTTGTACATAATTTTTTACAATAATTTTCTTGATTCTAAATAGCACTGATGTATAATTTGCCTGAACTAGAAAGAACCTGTGCTTCAGGCGTAAAAGTTCTTATTATGAATTTTTATTTTGCAATAAATAAACAATAACAGTAAGTAATACGTAAAAATCTAGTACACGACGAAAGTATATACTATACAGTGTTATTGTTAGTATCCTATTGCTTACATAGTAATATTAGATAATGCAATGATTAAATAATAACAATTGAAAACCACGAAACATGACAGTAATTTGCGACGTTGCCAATCGTGCATAGTAAGCTCTTGAGCTGCTTCTAGCCTGCACCTGGTTTAGTTTCTTTTTTTTTATTTAAAAACGTTCTCTTGAACAGTACTATAATTTTATATAGACTTTTTGACCACATCACTTCCCTGTCACCGCTTTATTACCAAACCTGCGTTGTAATTGCGTAATACCTACACTATCAGTAGCAACGGATTTCACGGACAGCCTCCGTGGCGTAGCGGTAGCGGACGCGACCGCTGCGCAAGGTGGCGCGGGTTCGATCCCCGCACAGTGCAAGTATTTGTATGCATGAATATGAATACTTGCCCTGGTCTGGTCGTGCCTCGGAAATCACGTTAAGCCGTTGGTCCCGGTTGCCATACGAACATCTAGTGGCAGTCGTTACGGGTTGATGGAGCCCTCAAAAGTCCAACAATTGGTCTAACTGCAGTGCTTCGATGTCGCCTTCGAGTTGTGGAGTTCAGACGGCAGTCGCTTCACGGAAAATGTCGAAGTTTAGCCATATCAGCAGTTGAACTGGTAAAGCGGACCCCAGACTCCAAAGCTGAAAAGGCTTCGGATGCGACTGGGATTAACGCTGGGATGATGATGATCAGTAGCAACGGATTTCATTTTGACAGTTCAACAACATTCATTGCGTTATTTAAGTTGTTAAGTCGACACATTTTTGGAACATATGAAGCAATTGATTAGCACACGGAGCAAATACAGAGTATGCTGCTGAGTATATATGTTGTATTTGCTCCGTGGATTAGCGTTATCCTTGAAATTGATTCAGATTTTTAGTTTGTCACACCATTAGGTTGCTGAAGCTTCGTTCTCCAAGATATCTAGTCAACTACCTTTACAACCTATGTAACATTCATTTCAGAAATTTGTTTTGTCATTTAAATTTATTTATTTAAATAGTTTATTTATTTTAAGACGTTTGTACAATGAACGGACGACAGCAAGTCAATACCCGAAACTGCCAAAAATTCCCAATCAATTTTGTGCCTTAATGTTTTACATATAAAGTTGGAAATGTAATAAAGAAATTTGACAGGTTGTAGTAACTTTATGTCCTGTCGTCTGTATCTACTTATACATTTATTATCGTTAAATGTTCAGTTAGACTGGAATAACGACCAAAATTAAGTTGAAAAAAAGAAACTTAGACACATGATGTACAATAAATGCTTATAACTGTAATTTCCAGAATACGACCTCTGCCCCTGCCTGCATTTACCTGAATCTTTCAAATCGGCGCTCTCATCAATGTTAGACGTGAGCCTACTCCGGGACCCCGCCTTCATGTTGATCGGCGTCTCCAATATCTTCGGCATGGCGGGCTTGTATGTGCCCTTTGTGTACATCGTCGATGCTGCAACGCTTAGTGTAAGTATACTTACTGTTCTGTAGATGTAAAACAGTTAATTGACTGGCACACACGCTCTTAAGTAGCACGTGTCCAAGCTATTAGTACAATCAACGTGTAAACGGTCGCGCTGTTAAGTCATCAGTGTTAAGTGCGAAGTAAAATGATTAGAATGCCGCTTTATTTTTGCTGTTAAGTAGCTTCCTCCGCACACCCGCGGACTCGCAACGTCGCCCGTCCTAATCACCGTGTAAACAGTTTTGCTTTGACAAGTGCATAGCATACATACTTTGGACTTAACAAGAATCGCTAAACACCATCTGTACTATTACTTAACACTTGACACTTAACATTGCCAACTAATCCCTTAACACCTGCACTTCTACTTATCAGCGTGTAAATGAGACTAGATATTCACTATTCCATCATCAGAACGATCTGAACCAAGCGTTTCGCCTCGTCTTTTATATAGCGTACTTCGAGGAACTGTAACAATTTGCCTGCGGGGGTATTTCCGTCTGCTTACAATTTAAGTGTCTTCAAGGCTAGAGTGAGTAGGCTCTTAATAAACTAGTGCGTTTTACCATCTACGATTGCATAATAGCTTACCATCATGCGGAATCGCGGGCAGCACTAGTTTATAACAAAAAAAAAAAAGACTTATTACGCGAAGCCTATATGTTGATCGGCGTACGCAATACATTCAATACATCGGTCTTGCAATTACAAGGCAGTTTGCACAACAAAAGTCACTCCAAAAACGAAATCAAGCAACTCTTTATGAAGATATCTAGACACATTAAGATATGCAAAAAAAAAAACCTAAACTAAAACCATTAACAAGCTACTATGAGTTCTTTAAGGTCCATCCGCCGAACTCATATAAAGAACAACTGAACTTTGACCGAGTACTCCATAATTTCTGGAAAGATAGTTATCATTGCCATCTAAATATTTGTCGGCCATCTGCCCGAGCCCTTACATACTTTGGTAATCAATCAACAAGTACTGATATAATTAGTCTTTTGGTATCATATTGTTTGCTAGATTACATGTTTATTAATATTTATTTTATTTTTTACTTTTTTCCAGGGTGTAGACCCATCTCAAGCATCATTCCTGCTGTCAATCATCGGTATAACGAATACATTCGGTCGTATCGCGTGCGGCTGGGTTGCAGACTTCCCCTGGATGGACTCGCTCTTGCTCAATAATGTCTGCCTTGTGATAGCTACGGTAAGACAGATCATTAACTAAAAGACATAGACATAACATAGATCGAACATTTTAAACCCTACTCAGCACTTTAATTGCGTAACACAATATCAATCTCAACATGAAAAATGTGAAGGATATTTATTAGTAATCCATTGCTTCATAATTATATGTTCTAGTTTGTCTACTCAATAAGGTAAATAATGCAATAAATGTTGCTGAAGTGTTAAAATAAAAATCATTGCTAATTACAGTTTATTACGCAACTACTCTGCAGTGTGGCTACCATGAGTTTTCATTACGAAGACTCGATTATCGATATCGACCGCGTTTGACGCTTTAAGGTTGTCAGAACTCTCAACCAATCATCATCATCATCCCAGCGTTAATCCCAGTTGCATCCGAAGCCTTTTTAGCTTTGGAGTCTGGGGTCCGCTTTACCAGTTCAACTGCTGATATAGCTAAACTTTGACATTTTCCGTGAAGCGACTGCCGTCTGACCTCCACAACCCGAAGGTGACATCGAAGCATTGCAGTTAGACCAATTGTTGGACTTTTGAGGGCTCCAACAACCCGTAACGACTGCCACTAGATGTTCGTATGGCAACCGGGACCAACGTCTTAACGTGCTTTCCGAGGCACGACCAGACCAGTGCAAATATTCATATTCATGCATACAAACATTTGCACTGTGCGGGGATCGAACCCGCGCCTCCTTGCGCAACGGCCGTGTTCGCTACCGCTACGCCACGGAGGCTGTCGCGTCCAAATATGCTAATATTTGGGCTTAGTCTCAAGGTTGTAAGATCTCTCAACCAATGAGAGCACCAAACGCGGTCGATGCGTATGATCGAGTTTCGTAATGAAAACTCATGGTAGCCACGCAGCTCTTGAGCAAATTCTGTGAAACATTAAAACGTAGATACCGCCATAACCAATTTAAACAAGTCTCAATAGGCATTTGGTCCAATCACTCTTAAAATTGACGTTAAAATGAATGATACAGCTCGATTACGATTAGTTGTGGCGGCTCCGATGTTCGCGTCTCGGTAACAGTACCTCGCCCCTCACTCCTGCTGACACGTGAACTTGTTACTATGGTCTGACCTGTCATTAGAAAATATTCAGTGTGGCTATCATGAGTTTTCATTACGAGACTTGATCATACGCACGACCGCGTTTGGCGCACTCATTAGTTGAGAGATCTTACAACCTTGAAGCGGGCCAATCGATGAGTCAAACGCGGTCGATATCGATGATCGAGTCTTCATAATGAAAACTCACGGTAGCCACACTGTACCTCGCCTCTCACTCCTGCTGACTCACCGTCACCATGCAGTAACATGTTCACGTGTCATGTTCTGACCTGTCAAATAGGTTGAATCTGGATGTACGGACGACAGCATTCAACATACCCGAAACTGACAGAAATTCTCAATCAATTTTGAACCTTAATTTTATACAGGGTGTATCTGACATCGTAACGCAAACTTCGCGAAAAGGCTAGACCGCATGCCACTAATAAAATTATGATAGTCATTTATGTCGTTAATGAACGCACAGTGTGGTATTTAGCCTCAAAACCTGGCCAAAAACGGAATTTTCAATTTCCTGTTAGCTATCTAGTATTGTAAACAGTTAATAAGCTGATGAGTCACTGCAGCCAATAGTGAAACGCGTGAAGCTCTAGCGCAACACTGGGCTTCGTGTGATCAGTCGGAAGTTACTGCTCGATTACGCCTGACGTGCGATTTTTCGATACGCTCTGATTTCATTGTTTTCAAAGCTTTTGTTTTAGTTCAGTAAAGTGGTTTAGTGGTGGTTTTTATTATGGATCATTCTATACCAAGTATGTACTTTCTGTTAAATATATATATTTGGGCAAATATCTTGTTGATATTTTTTTATTTAGTCGACAAAATAGGTGTTATTTACTGTTGTATAAATAATTATTTAGATATTTCAAAAGGGACTTTTTTATATTTCTGAACACTTCTGAGTATTGAAAACTATTGTATAATGTGAGATTCTTAATTGGTAAGCTGGGTATAAAATAACTAGCCGCCCGAAACCGCCCTTTTTTTTATAAAATTTTTTTTTGTAACGACCTATAATATTTGCTTGAAATATTTTGCTAATGTTATTCGTTTTTATTTCTATTAGGACCTTCTGGCGTGAAAACAGTGACTCGAAATGAGTTGTATGACATGGCTAAACGTTCAAATGAGACAACTGACATCACTAATGAAGAAATAAATTACATACAATCACAGATATCAGCCATCTCTAGCACGAATACAAATGGCATATCTATTGAACATAAAATGTTATTTACGATGGTGGATGGCAAGGTATGCAATGCAGCAACGCATACCAAATCGACAGTGAGGTGATACATATCTGAAGCTACTGCTTCCGAATTCAACGACTTGTCAAAGGAGAGGCCATGCAAAAAAGAAAATATCAGCTTTGGGCTGTCATTGTTGCATGCTAGAATTCGATTTTTTGAAACTATACTGCACGTGGCATATAGGTTACCCGTTAAAAATGGAATGTTCGTCTTTCTGCCGAAGAGAAAAAAAATGGTGGAAGATAGAAAAAAAGAGATTCAAGGCAAGTTCAAAGAAATCTTGGACTTTTAGTGGACATGTCTAAAGCAAACTTTGGAAATACCAATAATGGGAACACGAGTAGAGAATTTTCAAGAATTATGAAATATCGGCTGAAAGTCATTTTGGATTGTGTTCGGGATTAAAAGTAAATGCAGAGAAATTCGAACAATATTGCCTAGAGACAGCACAACTATTTGTGTCACCATATAAATTTTAGCCAATGTCTCCTACCATGCACAAAGTGCTTCGGCATGGAGCGGCTGTCACTAAAGCAGCAATACTACCAATAGTCAGCTATCGGAAGAAGGGCCGAACAAGAACATAAGATCCTTCAGACTGAACTTAACAAGAAAGTTTTCGCGAGTGGCCTGCAATATGGACGTTTTAAATCGACTTTTATTGACCTCAGATCCACTGATTACTGGCATGAGGGAAACCTCAAATAGAAAAATGAAAGAAATATCGGCAGCTGTTTTAAATTTACTTCACGAAAGTTACGTTACCAATATTAGTATTATGGCTGATTCTAGTAATAATGAATAAATGATTTTCTATTTAAATAAAGCATTGTTTTACTACACTTTAATGTTAAACCACATCGAAAAGTACATATCTACTTATTAAAAGCAAAAAATAATTTTGACCAAGTTTTGAGTCCAAATACCACACTGTGGAACGGTTACAGAATACACACTGTTTAAAAAAAGTGTCGGCTCGGCTTTTGAACGTTGCAAGCATGCCGCCGTGCGAGTTTGTAGGTATAATGTTGATCCCTGATGTGAACTCTATTAAATCAGCTGATAAGATCGTTTTTCGGGTTTTGTTTTCATTGCGCTTTTTTATGTAATTAGCGAATAATTTAATTTTGACTTTAAAATCTTTTTGTTTTATAAAAGTATAGCAATTGTGAATGGTCTGAAGTGAAAAAAAAATTACATTTATTTTTTTTTAAATCATGAATAAGCCGACGAAAAATTCCACCACTAGGGGGTTCAGAATCATGTACTGGATCCATGGTACTCGTTTGTGCGTCGATGTCAGATACACCCTTTATACATAAAGTTGAAAATGTAATAAAGAAATTGACGGATTAAAGTAGCTTGATCTGCTGTCGTCTGTACAAAACATTAGAAAATATTCTGAATAGGTATTTGTAATTTGTATTAAAACAGTTCTTAAATTAAATTATTATTTGTGTTACAGATATCAGTGGGACTGATTCCCTTCTGCACCTCTTATGCCATGTACGTTGCGATAGCCATCGCATTTGGAATTGCTATCTGTAAGTCTTCTTATCATCTATTCTGTATGTTGGGTCTGATAAAATATTGAAAAAAAAAAAAATAGAATTGCCAGTGTAGGATAAATATCGCTATTGTTGTTTTGGTTGTTGAGGTTTAAAATACGTATTTTGTATAATTGTGTACAATATTTTAAGTCATAACATTCTTCGTCTATTTATTAATAGGCCTTCAAAGCCTTAAAATTACGCATTCATCATCAATCTTTTTATGGTCCCACTGCTGGGCACAGGGGTCCTCTCATACAGAGAAGGATTGAGCGCAATTACCACGCTTGCTCAATACTGGTTGGCAATTTCAGACTAAGGTCCGTATTACAGAACATCACTCAAAACTCAAGCTCTACTTAAGTCTCGTTTGAAGCCTTTTGAATAGTTGAAACTAGTTTTAAGTAATGTTTAAGCAGAGATCAATGCTTAAGTTTCCTTTTGGAATACGGATCTTAAAGTCCAAGTTTCCTCAAGATGTTTTCCTTCACCTTGTAATCAGTCATTGGTGTCCAAGATATACTTAGAAAGTACATATAACTTAGAAAAGTTACATTGGTACTTGCCTGACCTGGAACCGAACCCGCACACTCATACTTGAGAGGCTGGTGTTTTAACCACTAGGCCACCACGAATTACCCATGGTTGGGACACAATCCTCCTCTCTGTAAGAGGGAGTGGGTTAGCACCCGGGCCTAGCGCGGTCTGGATTTAATATCGTTTTTTTTACCATACCATTCTAACTTTGGATTTCAAAGTCTAAATTCAAAAGTTTTCAAGATATTTAAAGAACGAAGAGATTTCATTAACGATAATGCCTCCCATTGTATATTTTGTAGTGTTGAATATATTTTTAAGTAAATAATTCAACACTACAAAATATATATTGTATGGTTTTGGGGTTCAATAAAGTATATACAATATGTAAAGAAAACCCCGTCCGACCCAGAAGGATAATAAAGGTTAGGTAAACATATGACCAAATAAAATATGAAATTTTACATAATTATCATAGTAACAATACTAATGAATTTTGAAATAATCTTTTTTTCCGCAAATAATTCCTACTTCCCCAAAATTTGGTAATTTTTTAAAAGTGACAACACCATTTTTGCCGGTATTATAATGAGCGAATAGCGATGCGACCACGTGCCGCGTGCCCTGCCTCCCTTCGCCCGCGCATGTATTAACCTTTTGAGATTTTTTTTTAAGTTTAGCCCGTCTTTGTAGGCATTAGTAGAATCAGTTATCGAAACCTAACAATACCTTCACAGATCGGACAGGCTTTTCTTTACATATTTATTATAGAGAAATAAACGTAACAGCAATTAATTTTTAATTATTTATTTTCCAGCCGGCTACATCTCTCTCACCTCCATTATCCTAGTAGATCTGCTCGGTCTGGATAAGCTGACCAACGCGTTCGGTCTGCTGATCCTGTTCCGTGGCGCGGCCGCTATGATCGGCTCTCCGCTGGCGGGCGCGGTGTACGACGCGACCAAGAATTACGACGCATCGTTCTATATGGCGGCGGCATTCTTCTTAGCTAGTACTTTGACTTCATTCGCTGCTCCACTGTTCCGCAGGTAAGATTCTGTATTATTTCTGCAGGGAGACAGCGATATCCACGTTTAATCATTTACATATATATTTACCATAGATATAATACGGACGACAGCAGGCCAAGCTACCCGAACCTAACAAATATTCTCAATCAACCTTGAGCTTTAATGTTTTAGAGATAAAGTTGAAAATCTAATAAAGAAATCTGAGAGATTGTAGTAGCTTGATGTGCTGACGTCTGTACAATATTCTAAAAGGTTGAAAGCTTTTGTACGTTATTAATAAAAGGGCTGTTACATATATTTTGATGACGTAGATGCCTAAAGCATTCTTTATATCCAATATTTCCACGAAAATTTCTATAATCATGTTTTGAATTCATACATGTAAGTGGCGTGTCCCTGCCACCCTGCATAGTGACGATCAAAGGCCCACAGTTTGGTCTTGTTAGATAACAATTCAATTAGTAATTTCTCAAATTAGTGCTGGTAGGAATCATTGTTAAAAGGTTTTTATATCATAAAAATGACGTGGTCATAGACAATTTGGTAATTTGCTTAATACATAACTATAAGTCATATCTCAATAGTATTCATTCCTGCCAAGTCGTGTTAAAATGACCATTTCCACACGGGTAAACCGTACTACAATATTTTTTTTTATTTTTTTTTATGGCTATGGCATCAAGAAATCAACATAATATGATTATACCAAAAAGCGCACGTATTTGTGTCACGACTAAACGTCGCATGTTATTAGGGTGTATGGATGAACTTGGCTTTGCCTTTCATCTGTGGGATTATAACAACAAAACAACATTACGCACCCACGCTATTTTTGCGCCATTGTTAACTTTTATCTGCATTTTGAAGGTCGTAGAAAAAATTTTGTATGCCACTGTCGCACACAGCTATTGTAATCCTCATGTTGATCTATTGTGCCACTCAGCTTCGCTTCGTGGCACAAACTATCACTGATATTATGATAGCTATCATTGCTTGACAGTGGTATAAATAACTATGTATAATATTGGAACCTCTGAGATCACCATATCCTTTAAAACATTTTCATGATAAATTAAATGTACATAATAATCATTTTTTAACACAGAAAACAAGAAGAAATCCAACAACCGGTGGACGTCCTCACCCCCATCGACGAGGACTTGGAGGAGGGCGACGAGGAGGACGAAGACGACACGCCCATCACGATGGGAGCGCTCGCCAACCGTGCCCCCGCCATCGTTCGCACTGCCGCCTCCCCCTCCGACCCCCCCTCGCCCAACGACAAGCTCACGCCGCAGCGGGAGAGCGTGCTGTAGACTCTACTTTATGGCTAAACATATAAGGTTTACATTGACGTGTGTGTCGTTTCGGGGTAGGTAGAGGCGAGATGGGCACAATTTGCGAAGCTCAAAAGTCATTGCAGAGTCAAATCTTGGAAATCTGGTTGGTATATCATACAAAGTGGTGATGACAATACGACAATAAATTAAACATCGTGTACAAAAATCGTGTATAAAAAATCATATAAATGTATCCATTAGTTTATTCACAGGAAATTATTTTTCACATTTCCGACATGATGTACATGTTATAAGGATGCGCTTACAGCTTGATGGCTGCCGCATCCAGCGGTAGGTACTAAACTTTAATAATAGTGGCGCGAAAAAATCAAGTCGATACAGAACCGCGCTGTCGTCTATCGGAGGTCAATTTTAGGCGATTTAGTTTTTTTGAAATTTTATTTTTTTATTTTTGATTATAGGTCTTTTTCTATGGTTTAGGATTATTCCTATGAACCAGCATTGTCCGTGTTTTCAGCACCACTCTGTATACTACGTGATTTCTGCCACTTGTTTTGTAGAACGCAAATTTTGTTCTTCTCTATCCTCTTTTAAATTTAATGTACTGTTCTGTAAAATATTGTACCTCCCTCTGATGTAGTACAATATTTTAAAGATCAGTGCAAGAAACACTGAATAAAGAAGTGCCAAGATAACACAGAAAACATTCTTGATGTTACTTTGTTCAGTATTTCTTAAGGTGGGTCATTTAGGTCCGTATTACAGAACGTCACTCAAAACTCAAGCTCTACTTAAGTCTCGTTTCAAGCCATTTGATTGGTTGAAATTAGTTTTAAGTAATGCTTAAGCAGAGATCAATGCTTGAGTTTCCTTCTGGAATACGGACCTTAGACTCCCAGCTCAACTTGGGAGACCATAATAACTGCCACGAGAGTAGTCGGCTAATCGGGTAAGCGGCAAAAACTTAAGTTTGAACATTCGACTTGAAACTGTGATCTATTTTAAATGTGGAATTGTTCTGCTCATTTTCTTGTCCATGAATTTGAAATAACTGTCTTCCTTATAAAAAATCTAGAAGTTATTGGCCAATATTTGGACTTATTTATCATGTTTTTGTCACTAACGAAGCGAATCATTCGAATTGATGGACTAAATGGATGGTCTATGTAATCGATTCTTACACATTTATGTACGGTAAGAGTCAAAAGTGCATTACCACTTTTGAACTTTATTGTACCCTTACTATAAATTTAACCTTGTAAAACCCATATTAGCCGACAACGTATTCTACCTCCGAGCATTGGCCGTTTAAAACGAAATTATAGGTGATTTCATAAACAATTCGATTTCAGGAACCCTTTTTATTTCTCCAGTAACCAAACAAATTATACGATCTCATTATACTGGAGATGCTGTGATAAAGATTTCCTGAAATCCATTAGGTATTTATTGATTCTCGTAATTTTTACGGTATATTGAAAAGGAAAGCCGACGAAATGAATTATTTTCTGACAGTAATGTACAGTGCTATTAAATATTAAGTTAATATTAGAAAATGACTCATTTTGTTGAAGAAAAATATAAAAAAATACTACAAAAAAATAAAACACTTCGATGCGAAGATTTATACGAAGTTACCATAAGTTAATGACATTAATAAATAACTGGAATTGACTGCAAGCAATAAAGCGTAATGTATGTCCGCTTTGCATTTCCGAAATAATTAGAAGGGATATGTGAGGTTCTTTATTCCAACGTGCCATAAACATGTCGTGGTGCTAGCATCAACAACTGATGCTAAAACATTCAAGTGTACTAATACTCAAGCACCGCAAACTTTTGTGATCAGAAACTTAAATGTCCATAGTTGTCATTAGCAATAATATTAGTACTTAGGCTGTTAAGTACTTAGAAGATATAGACAAGTAGACAATTCTCACCTTCTATACAAACGCATTTCATGCAGGATTTATTTCTCTTTCGAACAGACAATAAGATATTTCAATCAAAAGGTCTAAATTACTTCATCGTTTCATTAAAAAAAGTTCTAAGATTAAATCAGTGAAAGTTTTACCAATGTAAATAATATGCACAGTTGTAAATATAAGTTTCAGGTAGGTAATCGGGTACTTAGTAAAAAGAAATCATGTTCCGTTGATACTTAATACGGCTTAAATTAGTAGACCCTTTCGTCGAAGGTTGATGAATGAACTGATAGAAGTTAGATGTCAATATACAATATGTAAAGAAAACCCTGTCCGATCCGTGAAGGTATTGTTAGGTATCGATAACTGATTCTAATAATGCCCACAAAGACAGGCTAAACTTAAAAAAAAATCCCCCTAAAAAATAAATATTTTTTCGCAAAAGGAGGCAACTTAATACATGTGCGGTAAGCAACCCCTTCCGCGGGTGGCGGGGGCAGGGCACGCGGCACCTGTGACGTGGTCGCGTCGCTATTCGCTTATAATAATACCGGTGTTGTCACTTTTTTAGAAATTACCAAATTTCGGGGAAATTGGAATTAATTCCCGGGAAAAAAGGATTATTTCAAAATTCATTAGTATTGTTACTATGATGATTATGTAAAATTTTATATTATATTTGGTCAAGTGTTTACCTAACCTTTATTATCCTTATGGGTCGGACAGGGTTTTCTTTACATATTGTATATATGTTATATGCCAGTTTTAATATACGGCTGTGTACATGGGTGGAATTTTGAAATGGGCCAAGGGACTATCAATTTATACGATTAAACCCTATTTATATATTTTATAGTGTGTGTACATCGTTTTAGTGTAGCATTTTGCCTTTTAAACTTGCTAGACTATGTTAAATTTTTCGAGCTTGGCCTTTTTTCTATACGACTATGACGGGTGAGATATTTGAAGCAAATTTGAAACGTCATAAGCATACACTTACATACTTCTAATACTGATACAGCACTTTTAATGCATTAAAGTACAATGCGAACTGCAGTGACTATTCTCACTTCCAATCTTTGACATTGTATAGAACTCTTATAGTGCCATTGTGACAACTACGTGTAAATACCCTAATATTAAGTGGAGTTTACATAGTTAGTGAAACGGAACGCAGTCAATTGTTCGTGCATCTAACATATGCTACCAAACACTTGATCATAATGCGTCGTCATAAAGGCTTATGTACTTGCCACATTAGTGTGTATATATCTGAACTATAGGATATATATTTTTGTCATTATTTTTCTGTCAATAAATTGCATAATTTAGCTTTAAGCATTAGATATACGTTATCGTTAGGAATGAGGAAGGAAATTAACTGTTAGGAGAAGGTATTTTATGTGATAATCGTGAAAAAAATATTAAGAATATTTCTTTTTTTAACAACCTGTATTGTATGGTATGCCTATAATTAAATGATAATTTTAATAAAGATTCTTTTATAAGGTTTAATGTAATCTGATATGAAGTTACAAAGTGTATAGAACGTATTAAGAAATATTCAGAAAAATATGAATTAATGTTACTGTTGTTATATAGCTTTATGTAAAAACCAAAAGTGTTATTATGTTTTTAAGATTAAACATTATTTAGGAGTTGAGGGAAGAAGCTAACTGATGTATCGATGTAACCGAAGAGTTTATTGTTGATCGTGATGATCCAGTAATATTCATGTTGACTACGATATATTTTGGTCTGATTTCTACGACCGCGAATCAATCATGAATTTGTAATATCTCATGATTATTTTTAGAGGCGATTTTTATGTATTAACTTTGAATGGAAGCACAGATAAGCACATACTATAACAATGTCATTCATGGTGAATGTTTAATATATTTTTTAATTACATATTCAGTATTGGCTCAAAGTATTCTTTATATATTCATTTGAAATGTTAAGAGCTGTTTACCTTTGTATTTGTGATTCTGTTTCAGTTGGGTTTGTTTTGATTGAGCGCATGCATTAAATTGGGATTTAATTAAATGATAAAATTTATGTATGGTTTTATTTGTCATTATATGTGTGTAAACAGCTCAGTCGATGTATTTTGATAACATGTTTAGCATTTTAACTGTGTGTAGTGAGAAACGCGTCGTTGGCGTTTCTGTAGAACTGCCTTAGGCATAACTTCATTCTGTGAGACCGTGTAATTATTTCGTGTCAAAAGGCATATCTTTCGTAGTTTTTAAACGTAGCAATCTTACTTTCGAATACTGACAGTATCCTTCGGAAGAAAACCCCAGTTAATGTTCGAAAGTACAGAATATTATATACAAAACTCCGATTGAGATAGTTTTCATGCTGAAAATGAATACTCTAGAAGTAACAAAAAAAAAAAATCCGTTTATAATATATTGAAAAAGTTTGTTTTCAGTTAATGGAAATCGGGTCCGTTCACACTAGAGCACACGTCGCTACATCATTGTTGCATTTGGATAGGTTTGCACTCCGAATGTGTGCTAAGCCAAACATTGCGTCGGTACAAAAATTGTTTTGGAAACATATGGCGGACATAATTTGCTCAACATTCATAAGAACTTGGGTTCTAGTGTGAAGGAACCTAAAGGTTTGCTATAAGCAGTTAAAATGTTAATTTTAAGAAGATAATTCAGCGAGCCTAGCGCACATCTCGCTTGTGCTAACAGTACAACATGCAAAGCTTATTGTTGACAATGTCCACCGAAATCTTTTGTAAATAACAGATTCATTAAATGATAATGATGACTGAGATTGGCCGTTTTATTTTGAACATCCTGCCTGTATGAAAAATGCGATGAACTGTACTCGTGGACAGGGTCATGACCGAGTTCTGTAAATAGCTAAAGACGAGATAAGAATTTGCTTCATTTGAATCATGGTAATAATTAAAGCAAACAAAAATCTGACAATGTTCCCGATTCTCTTATTCACATACTAAATTAAATTTAAGTTCAATGCATCTTTTTCTTTCTATTTTTTTTATATAATTATAAACTAGCGCTTGACTGCAATCCCTTGAATGTAAGCAGTGATGCAATCGTTGATGGTAAAGCGCGCTAGTTTATTACCCCATTCACTTAAAAAATCTTAGTGAATAGGAAGGAAGACGGCAGTTGAGCGAGGTGATGCAATGTTAAACCCAACAACACGACTAACGATGCTGCGCCAGAGGGAGATTGATCTGGAGACCCTCCACGACCAAACTCCCGACACAACAACATTTGGCGCATCGTACCCGGCACACATCGCAACACAACTGCTCAGACCCGTCCTCCGTACGGGTTTTCTATATCAATAAGAAAAGGACAAAAGATAAAATGTCAGTATAGACCTGTCAAATTAGTGCGCTCCTGACGTAAACTGGCGTGTTTTTATTCGCCATGTTTTTAATCGTGTCTAAACTGTCTATGGAGTATCTTAATTTGACAGGATTAAACTAATATGTTATCTTCTATCCTTTTCTTAACGAAATGGAAAGAATAAGATGCACTTAATTTAAAATTAGTATAGTGTGTGAACAAAGGATCGGAGCCATTGACATGCCCAGTAAAGACAACTATACATTAAGTAAAGAAAACCCTGTCCGACCCATAAGGATAATAAAGGTTTTTTTTTTTTTATAAATTGGACAAAATCCGCCACACTGTTCCCAACCCACTGCAACTCCTGAAAGCCAGAATCCACAGTGGAGACCGCCAGAAAAACGCCGAACAATGAAGCTCGACGACTCCCGGAGAAACGATTCAACTGTCTTGGGTCCCGCAACGAAATTAATCAGAAAAGAATAGCGGAGGAGTAAGAAAAATGATATTTTTTCCACTTCCCTCCATAATAAGCAGGAGACAGAACAGAACTAGGCCAATCGGCACAAAGGGACATTATATATTATAATAAAGGTTAGGTAAACTCTTGACCAAATATAATATAAAATTTTACATAATCATCATAGTAACAATAGTAATTAATTTTGAAATAATCCCTTTTTCCCGGGAATTAATTCCAATTTCCCCGAAATTTGGTAATTTTTAAAAAAGTGACTACACCGGTATTGTTATAAGCGAATAGCTACGCGACCACGTCACAGCCCACAGGTGCCGCGTGCCCGGCCCCCCGCCGCCCGTGGAAGGGGTTGCTTACCGCACATGTATTAAGTTACCTCTTTTTGCGAAATAATATATTTTTTTAAGTTTAGCCTGTCTTTGTGGGCATTAATATAATCAGTTATCAATACCTACCAATACCTTCACGGATCGGACAGGGTTTTCTTTACATATTGTATACTAGCTTTCCGCCCGCGGCTCCGCCCGCGTGGAGTTCGGTTATATCGCGCTTTTTAGATTTCCCTCGGGAACATCAAATTTTGCCGGGATAAAAAGTAGCCTATGTTCTTTCTCAGGGTTTAAAGATTGTCTGTGCCAAATTTCATCAAAATCGGTTGAGAGGTTTAAGCAGGAAAGCGTAACAGACAGACAGACAGAGTTACTTTCGCATTTATAATATTAGTATGGAAGTATGGATATGTCTGTCGGTGCTTCATCATCATCAACCTTTGTATCGTCCAACTCCACAGGTCTCCTCTCATAGAGAGAAGGATTGACCGTAATCATAACTCTTGCTCAATGCGGGTTGGCGATTTCAGATTTACAAGTCCAGGTTTTCCTCAAGATATTTTCCTTCACCTTTTAATCAGTCATTGTCGGTGCTTATGTAGTATCAAATTCAATGGTCATTTTTAGTAGGTGTTTTTTAATTATTAGGCTGAGCATCTGCACTTTTCGACCTGAAAATTAAATATGACAGTCCACCAAACGCGCGCCCTTACCAATTTCTAGTGCTTTCACCGGGAACAATGGATGATTTGAGGAAGTTTTAACACTTTAGTACTTCTTCACATAAAAAGTGCAATCTAATCACAGTCTGAATTATTTTGAAAGCTCTTGCGTTTTTGCGTTTGCCATTGCTTCATAATGTTCGAAAATCTGAATTTTGTGGAACTGTCAAAATGAAAGCGGTTGCTACTGATAGTGTGTTCTTCAGTTATAACGCATGCCGTAAAAAGGAGCAGTTTACATACAGCAGTGATCTAATCTCCAACCCAACACCTGCCAACCATAAACAAATGTGTACAACCCACACATTTCAAGGCTGATGATCCAAGGTCAATATATTACCATGTCCACGACTTCAATTATGAGCATAATTACACGAGGATAAATATCAGCACGGCATTGTTTTACACATAGTATTACTATTTTTTGTGGTATCATCCATAAAATAAAAATATTTTGTGAGCAGTACCTACCTACCTACCCGTGAAAATAACGAGCCTGTAAAAATAGCACGCTGTTTATATTTAATTAGATAATAAATTCAGGGCACCGAGAATATATTATTACTGTTAATGCAAACAACAATGTCTTTTCGATTTGGTGTACCTATACCTACCACTTAAGGTCACAATAAGGTCATTGGAATCTTCATATTACTCCCTGATAACAGTAGGTACAGCTGAAACGTGGACGTTGTGAGTTTCCATATAATAAAAAGTACTCTGTGGTTGTGAGAACTGGAAAAGAAAAAGATAGACGCTCTAGAAATGTGGTGTTGGAGAAGAAAGCCTGGGGTATCATGGACCGAGTGTATAACAAACGTTTGTATACTCCAAGAACTCGGCATCAAAGAGCGTCTTTCAGAATTATAAGTAGTACAGGACCCGTATACTTGGAGATTTTTCGGTCACGTGTCAAGGCGCAATAATAACTCTATAGAACGTTTGGTCGTCCAGGGCAGAGTAGAAGGGAACAGGCCTTGTGGAAGGTCACCAATGAGGCGGACCAACCAAATCAAGTCAGGACCTGTAAATGAATGCTCCAGACTATCGTCCAACAGGGATAGATGGAGAGAGATCGTGCGGCGAGCTATATCAACGTCTCGAATTCAGTCATAGTGACCACGACCGTTCTGTCAAGAATGAAACGTAGAAGAAGAGTGCTTCTAAGCAGGTTTTGTGTTATTATTTACATTAACAATCCTACAAATCCTAAGTATATTTATAATATTAAGTATATAAATGCGAAAGTTTGTGCGAATGTATGGATGGATGTTTGTTACTCTTTCACGCAAAAACAGATTAATTGATGTAGATTAAATGCACACAAATGTTTTAAAAGCTTAATAACACATGCGATACTTTTTATCCCGATATTTCCACAGGATTCAAACGTACGCGGGTGAAACCTCAAACCCCAAACATTTGGGCCTAGTTTTTTTAATATAAAAACCCATGTATTCGTAGTAACGACAAATTAATTTAAGACGTTGTCATAAATTAAATCAATGGAAACTATTTATGACCGCCTACGTTCCGTCTGTCGTAAAGTTTCGTCGTACTATCAATCTACTACTTCGTTCTAACGAACCAATCGGCACAATTGGGGTCCACATAAGGTTGAAACGCCTGCTGTAACAGGTTAATTCATTACATCAGCAGTTCAACACTTTCAATTAATTCCTGACCTTGAAGGGTGGAATGGTTTTTTTCGGCTCTTAGCTACCTTTCTAGAAATAGGTAGGTAGGTATTCGTGACAATATGTTGCAAGATTTTTGCAAGGTTTTGAAGTTTACAATATTAGTAGGATAGCATAGCGGGTTATTTTTTTTTATTTATTTATTTAATACTAGGAACAGGCACAGATTTATTGTACCTACAACAAGGCTCAAGAAAATAGGTGGCTCTTTCAGATGTCAATGTATACATTTTTACAATGGACTTCTAGAGGTGGTTCAAGGTCTGAGCCTGAATAAATTCAAATCCTTCATTAAACGTAAGTTGTGTCAGAAAGCGGATTATATTGAGGACAAAAAGGCTTAGGCTTGAGCTGCGTCCGATTTCTATACACTGATTGTTCTTTGATTTTTCCTCTTGTAGTTTTAATAAGGTCAACCGGGGCAATTGCGTCTTTGGGGGCAATTGCGTCTAATCGAAATAATTTTAAATCTGTTTGAAAACCTACTCTCCTTCCATCTATATGTTATAGTATTTTATTCAAAGTAAACAAAACAAGATGGCAGGAGAGTGGGTTTTCAAATAGATTTAAGATAACTTCGATTAGACGCAATTGCCCCAAAGACGCAATTGCCCCGGTTGACCCTATGTAATTGTTTATGTTATTAATTCAAAGCCTGTATTACACACTATGTAGCCATGCATATTGTACGTTACGGAATTGCATCGCTGACAGGGATGTTCGGCACTTGTACAGCTACACAGGAGCTAAACTTAAGTAGTATTCGGGAACACTGTTGGAGCTGCTGAACCTTGGACAAAACTATTTTAGCATTATGTAGATTCAATTTCTTAGTATTGTATAATTGCATGGCACACGTGTGAGCACAATATACGAGTGTGCTGTAAGGCATCTATTTGTTGGGTTAGCCTTTTTTATTATCTTGATTGTGCTCTGGCTGTTGAGAGTATGCTCACATACTCACGCTCACTCAAATGCCACATTTATAGGCATGCTTACTCAAATGTCTCGCTGGTGGTGGCGTGTGTGTTGGGTCATTAGGTTCCCTTCAATATGGCTGAGCTGAATGATGCTGATCCACACGTCATGTTCGTGAACGGACGCCGTCAGAGGGGACTGGTCATCGCTTAGCTGCCACGGCGAATTTTAATTTCTAAATTGATTTTTGTTTGTTTTCCATAATGGACGCTCTCAGCGTACAATATATTTCTGCATCGTTCTCACACGGTTGATTTGAACATGAATGATGTAATCAAATATTTGTAACAATAGCTTGAAAAGAGTATCCATGGAGTTTCTTGCCCGTTCTTCTCCATAGGTACCTACTCTTTGGAATGGGCGACTAGCTTCATCTTATTGACTGACCGACCTTCTGACAATTCAAAAGTGCCTGTAACTGGTTTATTTGAAATAAATGCTTTGATTTTTTTTGATTTATTAATTTAATTCAAGCCACTAGGGCCCATAGAAAATACAATACAAACGTAGTATTCTGTGCTATAACATAAAAATACATGTAAACTAATATACAATATGTAAAGAAAACCCTGTCCGACCCGTAAGGATAATAAAGGTTAGGTAAACACTTGACCGAATATAATATAAAATTTTACATAATCATCACAGTAACAATGATAATGAATTTTGAAATAATCTTTTTTTCCCGGGTATTAATTCCAATTTCCCCGAAATTTGGTAATTTTTAAAAAACTGACAACACCATTTGTGACGGAGCGAATAGCGATGCGACCACGTGCCGCGTGGCCCCGCCCCCCTTCACCCGCGCATACATGCGCGGGTGAAGGGGGGCGGGGCTATCGGGTTGCCTACCGCACATGCATTAAGTTACCTCGCTTTTTAGAAATAATATTTATTTTTTTTGGGGGATTTTTTTTTAAGTTTAGCCCGGCTTTGTAGGCATTAGTAGAATCAGTTATCGATACCTAACAATGCCTTCACGGATCGGACAGGGTTTTCTTTACATATTGTATAAAAAACATCACAACAAATACAATACTACCTATACTATTAACACTTAAAAATACTATAAGTAAATACATATCACATAACAACTAAAACTACTGTACACGGATCATCGGCGTCGTGTTTCGCTGACTGGTGTCACGCAGCCGGCCACTAAACCGGCGGTACACAACACCCTTCGGCCATAGCTCCTCTTTCAGGAACTTGTCGAGATCATGCGTCGGAACACGTACCACGAACGACTTGAAGTACGTGCTGTGGCGCAGCTCCAAACCTCGACCCTCACAGTCCATTTAGACTTGACGCGCAAATACTCCACTATCTCCTCAGCCTTCGTGGAGTGATGGAGTTTGGTTACGTATAGCATCGTCATCGGTACTGCTGGACGCAGCAACATGTTAGGTCCTGCCAGCGCAGTACCGCACTGGTTCCGACCTTCCTACCTACTTAGTCTTTATGTGACTACGATGGTTTAATTTAATAGATGATCACAATAATTAATTCTAACGGTGGTAGGCCATACTGGTCTGGTCGTGCCTCGGAAAGCACGTTAAGCCGTTGGTCCCGGTTGCCATACGAACATCTCGTGGCAGTCGTTACGGGTTGTTGGAGCCCTCAAAAGTCTAACAATTGGTCTAACTGCAATGCTTAGATATCGCCTTCGGGTTGTGGAGGTCAGACGGCAGTCGCTTCACGGAAAATATCGAAGTTTAGCCAAAATCAGCAGTTAGACTTTTAAAGCGGACCCCGGACTCCAAAGCTGAAAAAGCTGCGGATGCGACTGGGATAAACGCTGAGATGATGATGGTGGTAGGCCATAACATCGGCTGTCGGCAGAAGTTACCACCCACCAGACAAAGTCTTGCCGCCAAGCGATTCATCGTGTTCCGGCATGATGTCTGGTGAAGCCGTACGGAGGACGGGTCTCGGGTCGAGCAGTTGTGTTGCATTGTGTGGCGGGTACGATGCGCCAAATGTTGTTGTGTCGGGAGTTTGGTCGTGGCGAGTCTCCAGATCAATCTCCCTCTGGCGCAGCATCGTTGGTCGTGTTGGTCTTGGGTATAACATTGCATCACCTGGCTCAACTGCCGTCATCCTTCCTATTCCTAAGTTTTTTAAGTGAATAGGCTTAATAAACTAGTGCGCTTTACTATCAACGATTGCGTCACTGCTTACCATAAGGCGGGATTGCAGTCAAGCGCTAGTTTATAATTATTAAAAAAAAAAAAAAATAGTGTCGTCCGCGGTTTGTAACATAAACAGCCTGTAACGTTCACACTCCTGAGACACAGACCTCCTCCCGGTGAGAGGGAGTGGGCCGTAATCTACCACGCGAGCCCAGTGCGGATTGGTAGATGTCACAAATCTTCGAACTTTTGCCTCTAGGACATGCCGGTTTCCTTACGATGTCTCCCTTCATCGTTTTGAGAGCAGTGGTGATGAAATAATTTACACAAAGTAAAGCGCCTGATGAGGTTCTAATCTACGACCTACAACATGCAAGTCGCAGCCGACACCAATACCAATAGGCCGGCGCTGCTCTCTCGGTAGCGCGGTTTGTAATTCTGTTGCACAAAACTTGACAGTCAACGAAAATGAGTGTAGTTGTAGGTAGTTACCACGCATACCAACGGGACGAATAAAATAAGTCAATTTCGTTCAGAATCAAAGCTCAATTCAACCAATCAACTCAACAGACTAATTGCGTAACTTATTAACGATAGCAATGCGAGTATTTTGACAGTTCAATAACATTCGATTGCGTTAAATATAGGGAGCAACGGAATAGCAATGTGCTTCAAAAAGATTGAAGTTGATATAAAAGTAGAAAATAATAATTAAGCAATTAGGGTGCAGTTTATAGCAGATTACTGGATGCAGTAATCTGCTAGCTTCATCTTATTGACTGACCGAACTTCTGACAATTCAAAAGTGCCTGTAACTGGTTTATTTGAAATAAATGCTTTGATTTTGATTTTTTTGATTTGCCACATATGTATGTCATGACATACATATGTGGCTTCCACAATTCCAAAGTATGGAATACGCGGCTCTCCACCGTTCGCATCAGTTTGTCTTCGGCAGAAATAAAAGAAGATTGGTCTTGTTTAGCCTATTCGCGTCATCGTCATCATCATTTCAGGCGAAAGACGTCCACTGCTGGACATAGGCCTCCCTCATCCTTCGGTTTCCGGCGACCTTCACCAGGTCGTTGGTCCACCTTGTCGGGGGTCTACCCTCGCTGCGTCTTCCGGTGCGTGGTCGCCACTCAAGAAGCCGGAATCGGGCATCGTGCATCGGTCGTTCGGGCAATGTGCACAGGCCCCTGCCACTTACCTAAGTGCTGTAATTCTTCGGACTATGTCAGTTCGTTCTTCTGCGGATATCCTCATTTCTGATTTAATCACTTGATTCTTTAATAATCATTATACCTAGAACTTTAGCAGATCCCTTAAATAGAAAAATCGCTTGAATTATGATACGAAGCTCTGATTGATAGCATTGCTTTACTGCAAATTATTTATAGGCAATAGTGAATCTGTATCTCATTGGCATTGCCTATCAGTAGTCTGTTTAATAGCCTTCTGTAGAATATTTATTAAATACAATAACCATCAGTTATATTCATGAACAGGTATCCTGTAGACATAATTTATAGAATCAGCGTTCTTGGCGTGACAGATTGGAGGTAGGTACCTAGTACCTACGACCGTACTATGTACCGATAACAACATACATAGTTCCTGTGTAGTATAAAGCAGACATAAATATATCATTAGGTTTTTCCGTATATTATTTGCACTTCCTACTCTTAGTTCCGCTTCGAGATACGAGAACTTATGATTTCTACGATCATGCAGATAAAATATTACTTCCGAAATTGTGGAAGTTGACGTGAAGTTTTAGCTCAAGGGTAAATGGGAGCGTTGCTAAGTTATTGCTTGACGAGTCTAATGTAGTAGAATAGATCGGAATTCGCATAGATAGGTCAAGAGCGGACCCAACCTTCGAGTCAGGTCATAACCCGGAAAATCTGACCTTAGTCGAGGTTGGACTAAGCCTGTTGGGGACTTGGACCGACAAATCAAAGTGAGCCTACCCGCAGTTCTCTTAGTTTAGGTATTTAAAGTAACTTATTTTTCACTGGCGGCCACCCGTGACTTCGTTCGCGTTTTTTATATGTATGCTCAGTTTCTATTGGTCACAGCGCCTAAAGCGTTCCTGGATTAATGGGCTATACAATGCAAACATATTTATTCAATTCGGACCCGTAGTTCCTGAGATTTGCGCGTTCAAACAACCAAACTTTTCAGCTTTATACATTTAACTTATTTTTCATTAAAAAAGAAACAAGTACGTATATTAAAGTGCGTAATACACTTACCTACGGAAATAGGAATTACTTTATCGTCATATACAGAAAAGTTTAAGTAAGAAACAGAAGAGTATAAGATGTAAGAGCGAGTTCGACAATTTTTTTAAATGCGTAACACTCAATCAGTAGCAATGGCTTTAGTTTTGACAGTTCAACAACGTTCATTGCGTTAATGACGTTACACACACACACACATTTAGGTACCTACAGCAGTTATTGGATTAGCGATAACCTTCTAAATGATTGAGATTGATATTTATTCTCAATCAGGGTGCCTTACAGAACCAGAAACTTATGTTGCTTCTGGGAAATTCCTTAAAAAAGCCTAACCGAGGCACGAACCCATGAAACCTCGTTCAGCAGTCGTACTGACAACCACAAACTTGACAAAGAATCTCATTGGTCTAGAGATCGTGATTCGCGTGATATAAATAAACTAGGTACGCTGCGCGCTTTCACCCGCGTAGATTTCACTATGTTTTTTTATATGCTCCGCTCTTATTAGTCGCAGCGCGATGTTATATAGCCTAAAGCCTTCCTGGATTCATGGGCTATCTAATGCAAAAAGAATTTTTCAAATCGGACCTGTAGTTCCTTAGATTAGCGCGTTCAAACAAACAAACTCTTCAGCTTTATATATTAGTATAGATGTGTACACACGGCTACTGATCCAGCTAAACATTTCCAGTTGTAGCTGACCCCTCATCGTATAGGTTTTTCGTAATGAGAAGTTAGTCTATACTGGTTATGTATCTATAGCTTGATTTGTAGCCGAGCGTATTCATTCGCGATGTTCACCATAATTTTCAATTGTTATAGACTGTGCCGGCAAGGTCATTGACCGTGTCTGGTGCAATGGGCGCGTGTGTTACATCAGCCAACCTTGTTCGACACGGAACAATGACAGCTGTAACGCCTCTGGTTTTCAGCGGTCTTAGGTTGAGCCTCGCTAGTGTTACACTCTAAAAAACCTTCTAGAACGTTTCTGGAACTGATTATTTAGGTAATTGGTTATTTAGGTACAGTCATAAATAATACAATGTCATAACATTGAATTAAAGCACTGAAAGTGTGTTTTAAAAAATTATATTTCTAGATAACGTCAATATAAAAGCTATGCAAACAAATATATGAGTTAACTTTTGCACTTAAAGGCCAATGTGTATAACTATTGTCATTTCTTTTTTAAATTGTTCACATCATGATCATTATGGTCACCCTACTCAAGGTCACATTCGTTCATCGTCTCGCCGCGCGCCGGCATGAATCGTTGCGTCCTTACTAAAAATTGGTGTTTTTAGGGTTTCGTACACTAAGGGCAAAATGAGACCCTGATATTAAGACTCTACTATCCGTCTACCTATCTGGTGACGACGTGACACACATGGCTGTATCTCAAGAACCGTGATAACAGGACAGTTAAAATTGTCACAAATAATGTATTTCCGTTTACAAACATGTTTTCCGTTTACAAACATGTAAACGCACCCATGATACAGGAGTAATTCCTAGTGGGGCAAAGTTTTTTTTTTTTTTTTTTGAATGAAATGAATGAAGAAACAAGAACTAATGAAAAACAATTTATAATAAATATTTAAGAAGACTTCGATGTCGAAGTTTAGCCATTTCCGCAGTTGGACTGGTAAAGCGGATCCCAGACTCCAAAGCTGAAAAGGCTTTGGATGCGACTGGGATTAACGCTGTGATGATGATGATGATTTAAGAAGACTTCCATACAACAGACGTGAATTCGGATCGCGCTTTTTAGATTTCCCTCGGGAACATATTTTTTTTTCAATAAAAGGTAGCCTGTGTTCATCGTGTTGGCTAAAGATTGTCTGTGCCAAATTTCATCAAAATCGGTTGAGCGATTTAAGCGGGAGAGCGTAACAGACAGACAGACAGACAGAGGTACTTTCGCATTTATAATATTAAGTATGGATTATAGTTTGGATGGTACGGAAAAAATCGTGAGCGAGTCGGATTCGCACTTGGCCGATTTTTTATATTGTCTATGCGTCATCATCCTCATCACTTCGTCAGCAATCAAGTGTTTTGTCTTGCAAAACAAATTATATGCCTGTATAAATATGGCTTTGCCATACCCTTTGCTATTAGCTGCTTTTGATATCTTGGAATTAGATTTTATGTTCTCTGTTATCCTCGGTGCTACTTTTAATTGTTTGTTGCATCGGCTGACGTCTTTACGTCGAAGCCGGCTGTCGCTGAAAACCAGCTCTGGGCTCTGTTTTTTGCATAGAATCGCAGCATAATGCTGAGCGACAGCCGTTTTGCGTGGATGTGACGCATGATTCCTTCAACAATTTCTTATTTTTATGTTTTTGTAAACGCTTGCGTCATGTTTAGTGCAAATAAACGTTTTTTCTTTCTTTCTTTCTTTCTGAAAATAAAATTACCTAATTGAAATAGTTTATCGTTTTCAGACCTGTCAAATTAATCCGCTCCTGACGTAAATTGTCGTATTTTTGGTCGCCATGCTTATAATCGCGCCTAATCTTTTCTTCTTCTTCTTTTTTCAAGGTGAGATTCAACCTCAACTCTTGATCAATGGCCTCTGTGGAATAGGTACCACAATTTTGCCAATAACACGTGTAACAAATTATAGAAATTCTTTGAAAATTTGATTTCACAATAATGGGGGATATCGCCAATGACAATTGAAAAAGACGGCCGCGTGAACCGTCTTAGTCTTAGAGGGAGATTTGGGGCAAAGTCACTATGCTGCGACATTTCAAAGTCCAATGAAAAATGCGCGTGACATTCACTTAGATTTCCAGTCAAAACTCCTCGTGTCTAATCTGTCTATGGAGTATCTCAATTTGACAGGATTAAACTAAAATGTTATCGTCTATTCTTTTCTGGGGAATGTCAAGATGAGTGTCACGCTCATTTTTCATTGGACCTTTAAAATTATTTATAGTGTCGTTTACTAAATAAAAACGCGTGATTTATGTAGTAAAAAGTGCATTCAGTGAATAATTCATAAAGAACAGTGAAATATTGTAGCATAGTGGCCACATCATGACTTTGTACCAAAACTTCCTCCTAGTGTCAGTTCACGCGAGAAACAAAAGGAGATAGGTTTAGTTAGGATAAGTTTAGGATAAGTTAGGATAAGTTACAAAAGAAGACAAGATATAATTAAGACTTGGCTTAAAGGTCTTAGAAACCAGGCCATAAAATTCCCAAAAAAAAAAATATCTATTCTTTTCTTAATGAATTAAAAAGAAAAATATGCACTTAACTTAAAATTAGTTTAGTGTGTTTGCCTCTTAACTTCAAAAAAGTTGTTTGGTTAACAACGTAAATAATGCAATAAAAGTCGGTGAACTATTATGACTGATAACGTCTATACTTTTTTTTTTTTGTAGTGTGGCACTAGTTATGACTTTGTGCCAATTTCAAGTAAAATAAAAATCTTCAAAAGTTCTTCTTTCTTTCTCTTATAATCTTTGCACGGTTTGTGCATTTAGCCAATGTCACGTAATGAATTATTCATGTCGAAAAAGACGGCCCGGCCGCGCGAACCGAACACGGAGGAAGTTTTGGTGCAAAGCCATGATGTGGCCACTATGCTACAATATTTCACTGTTCTTTATGAATTATTCACTTAATGCACTTTTTACTAGATAAATCACGCGTTTTTATTTAGTAAACAACACTATAAATAATTTAAAAGTCCAATGAAAAATGAGCGTGGCACTCATCTTAGCTTCCCGCCAAAAACCCCCACGTCTATACTTGTATTATCCCGGGACATTCGCTAAGTAGGTACATTTGACATTTTTAACTTACTTTTGACAGGTACTATACCTGAGACGGAGTTAATTGCGGAAGTCGCTAAACCTCAATTTCGTAAATCTCATGCGTCACTCCGGCTTAGGTTTCGCACGAAGAATTTCTAAAATCCCCGTTTTAATTCTCAGATTTAATCTGAAATGACCTCCAATTGTCTCGCCGCCTTCGCGGTGAGTCACATTCATTAAAACTTGCCTAAAAGATAGCTGAGGAAAATGATGCAATGAAGATATTGAAAACAGTATGCCTCTGATCCACGGAGTAAGTACTCCGACATTTGAATTCTTTCAGCGCCGTACATTATTAATTAATCCATACTAATATTATAAATGCGAAAGTAACTCTGTCTGTCTGTCTGTCTGTCTGTTACGCTTTCCCGCTTAAACCACTCAACCGATTTTGATGAAATTTGGCACAGACAATCTTTAGATCCTGAGAAAGAACATAGGCTACCTTTTATACCGGAAAAATTTGATGTTCCCGAGGGAAATCTAAAAAGCGCGATATAACCGAATTCCACGCGGGCGAAGCCGCGGGCGGAAAGCTAGTACCTGAATAATTTTGGAGGATATTACCGATGCAAGAGTTCGAAAAGTGTGCTAGCTCAGGAACGTATACTTATAACAGAATAAATGAACCATTGTTACTGTTAGTCTGATATGTATGCAATTAATTACCAGGCAGTTAATAATGTAGAATTAGAGATGAACCGTATTGTTATTGTAATATTTGCTGCATTTCTGATTCTGGGGTTTTATGTTAGTTGTTACATAATTGACAAAGCAATGACCCACTTCCTTGAGTAGATTTTTTTGTCGTTCATTGTTTAATTATCGTCAGTACAATGACTGTTAGGTAGATGACCTTACGAGGTAGCAATCAGCCTCAGTGCGTGAACTCCGAGACGAATAATAACTCTTCCCCGACGAGGTTTCGAGAACCCCATGCATCCTGACTTCAATAGTGGTTTTGATCGGGTAAGAAACCTGCATTACCCTGGTATTCACTATTAGTGGTCATCTGAGAGGATTTCCCAACGAAAAAGTAGAGAAAATGTGACCGTTTTCAAACTTGTTGGATTTTAATTCCAGCTAATTATTAGCCTTTAAAAGAAGGCTTTAGCTATCTAGATTAAATCAGGAATTATAAAAACTGCAGTATTTGTTTTTCGGTGGCCTTTACTTTTAACACTGTGACGAATTTAAAGAGCTTGCACACCGAAATAACGGTGTTATAATATTTTTTGCTAATGAAAACCTTATAAAAACAAACTGAACTTCACCATGCTCAGTCATTGTGAAGTACTAAATAATATATCATGCAACTTTATAACTAAATTTCATCAACCGGATTGGATTTTCCCTTTTGATTGTTATGTGATAAATATTAATGAAAAATATAACCGACTGAGAATACGCTAATGAATGCGGATGCAGATCAGAAATAAGCACACTCAGCTTCATTATCTAAAGAAAATAGCACGGTCGTATATCAACAACAGTTGGATGAAATTCCAAATAGCCATGAACAAACGAAACACGCAATATGATGCCAAACGTGTGTACACGCGCGTACTATGACCTCCGAGTGACGACAACATCAACAAGACACGCCTTCCATTGACCACTAAAGCCTCATTTGCATACAAATATACCAAATGTTGACAGCAATGAAACAAGAATGAAATTCATTAACAAAGCCTCGCTGTCTCACGTGGGTGATGTAACATCTCTCAAACTTGCACCAGACGAATTCTCGTGAAAGAAATATTTGAACTTTTATTAGCAAAAAATATGCAACTGATCTGTATCAACCTTGGCGTTTGACGACATGGGACAAGAATTTTATTAGTAGAAGTAATTATAAAATAATTAGAAGATTAGATTGATTAGAGGAAGAAATACAGTGGAAGTAACTGTTATTCGTTAGATATCAGCACTGTTTTATCTTGAGACATGATTATAAATTAATTCTAATTAAGTTTGCAAATTACAGTCGTGGTGGCCTAGTGGTTAAAACACCAGCCTCTCAAGTATGAGTGTGCGGTTTCGATTCCAGGTCAGGCAAGTACCAATGTAAGTTTTCTAAAGTTATATGTACGTTCTAAGTATATCTAGGACACCAGTGACTGAAGGTGAAGGAAAACATCTTGAGGAAACCTGGACTTTATAAGTCTGAAATCGCCAACCCGCATTGAGCTAGCGTGCTGATTACGCTCAACCCTTCTCTACATACAATATGTAAAGAAAACCCTGTCCGATCCGTGAAGGTATTGTTAGGTATCGTTAACTGATTCTAATAATGCCTACAAAGCTGGGCTAAACTTAAAAAAAAATCCCCCAAAAAAAATAAATATTATTTCTAAAAAGCGAGGTAACTTAATGCATGTGCGGTAGACAACCCGATTGCCCCGCCCCCCTTCACCCGCGTGTACATGCGCGGGTGAAGGGGGGCGGGGCATGCGGCACGTGGTCGCATCGCTATTCGCTCCGTCACAAATGGTGTTGTCAGTTTTTTAAAAATGACCAAATTTCGGGGAAATTGGA
Source organism: Sesamia nonagrioides (assembly GCA_017933935.1). Taxonomy (NCBI): domain Eukaryota; kingdom Metazoa; phylum Arthropoda; class Insecta; order Lepidoptera; family Noctuidae; genus Sesamia; species Sesamia nonagrioides. The sequence continues at coordinate 86,663 of JADWQK010001108.1, forward strand.
ATTAATACCCGGGAAAAAAAGATTATTTCAAAATTCATTATTATTGTTACTGTGATGATTATGTAAAATTTGATATTATATTGGGTCAAGTGTTTACCTAACCTTTATTATCCTTATGGGTCGGACAGGGTTTTCTTTACATATTGTATATGAGAGGAGACCTGTGCCCAGCAGTGGGATGATAAAAAGGTAAGGAGAATGACACAGCATTCATAGTTCTTGATTTCGTGTTATATCATAAGGACGCTAAGCGTAAACTGGTAATCGATACTTTCATCGATAAACGTAGACATCATGCAACTTTTTTACTGGATCATTCGGAATACTCGGATTTAAATTGTATTATCTTCGGAAGATTTTCCACCGACTGGGTAAACCGGTCAAGGCGGTCAGAGGAGGTCAGTAAAGTACTAAATGGTTACATAATTACTCGTTAGGTCATTTTCTTAAGCCATTCTCAATAATTTATTAATTGTGTTTATGTTTACAATATAATTAGTTTAGATTGTTTAGATTAGTTTTATCAGTTCTGATGCCGAACTTGAACCACATTATAGGGAATTGAGTCTCCTACATTCATCTCCATTCTCCTGCCTTTTCTTATTTGGGGGGGTGGCAACAAACACTTGTCTTTCTGTTTCATACTTATATTTAGATTTAATATTCATCCTTTTCCTAGGAACGCCATCTTTCACAGGGTTCATCCATTCAAAAGTTTCCTGACGATATTTTTTCAACAACGTTTTTTGACAATCATCAAATGACCTCTCCCGCTCGAGCGGAAGGCCGTGTCAGACTTTTATTCACTAAAACTCTCCCGTGTTCCTTCACTTACCTGTGGGCCACGGTTTCTTTTTTAATCAACCCGCAACACTGACCCAGGAGGCATCGGTCTTCGTGGACCCCGTCACAATGTGCTGACATCTCTTTGAGGCCCGCGTGACCCGGGCACCTAGCCCCGGATCACCGGGTCCTTACCGGGCGGCGAGCTGATGAATATGGCCCTACGCAAAGAGATTTAAGAAAAATAGAGCGGGCATGTGTCAAAATCGCTTAGAAAAACTGTGATCCCATGGCTCAGTTCCGCCATCTAGTACAATGTAGCAAAATTAGATCGACAATTGGAGACATCACATAGTAAAAACGAAAAAAGTTTATATAAAATGTATTCAGCTATTGCCCGGTAGATGTCCAGTGTGGTCTATGTTGCCAGATCCGATTTAATACCCTAGTATAGTTCAAATCGGGTAAATAAATATTGAAAAGTAAACAAATTAAGTGAAACTTGTCTTGTAAAAACATCAAAAACTGTTTTAGAATTTTATTCGCTACTATTAATTTTCCGTGACACCGTCTATTGGCATTTTAGATGTGTTATGATTACGAATTATTATAACAATCAGTTTATTGCGATTTTTGAGTGTAATAGACTTTTTACGCTATAAAGCGCATTTTGTTTTGCAATTTTCGTTTGCATTTCATTTTTAGCAAAATTATTTTTTTTACACGTTTGTTTGCAAATATTTTTAAATGGCAATGTAAAAATCTGGTAGGGTTTGTATCAATTCGATATAAAGTTATCGATAATATTCAAATAAGTTACTACGACGATGTTTTTTCGCATTATGATAGCTTGAAACAAAAACAAAAAAAAGAAAAAGAAGAAAAGAAAAGAAGCAGAAAAATTATAGGTAATTTTGAGTTTACAAGTTTCTTATTTATATAATTCTTTTAATATAATAGGCGTTAAAGGTTAAAATTATCGATTAGTACTGAAAATGTAAATAATTGTTTATTTTTTAATTTTTAACTAATTCATTTATAATCAATATATAGGAAGGTCGTTTATACCTTTGCGGTAGAACTCTGATCGGATCTAGACTGCACAAACTGTGTGAAAGCAGAACTGCCTCCTGGGAAGAAAACTTCTTATCACGTAGATAATTGTCCAAATCACGACAAAAATGGTAGTCTGCTGGAGCAAGACCTTTACCAGATAATGGTACGCCATTATCTTTAAAAACGGCAAAAAAAAAACACGGTTATTGTATGGGAGCCCGCCTTCAGTATTTATTTTATTTTCATTATTTATTTGTAATTTGAATATATAACCAAATATTCTGTGAACATTTTAAGCGTCTATCTGTTCCCTTATTAATATGGAGCAAAAACGGCAAAAAATCATGTTTGTTGTATGGGCCCCCATTAAATAATAAAATATTTAAGGGACCCTTCAATATTTTATTATTTTTATTCTTAGTACTTGTGGTTACAGCGGCAACAGAAATACTAACACAATCTCTGGAAATTTCAACTGTCTCGCTATTACGGTTTATGAGATACAGCCTGGTGACAGACGGACAGACGAACAGTGAAGTCTCATGAATAGGGTTCGTTTTACCTTTTAGGTACGGAATCCTAAAAATCACAAAGTAGCTCGCAATCTTTGTACTACATACAATATGTAAAGAAAACCCTGTCCGATCCGTGAAGGTATTGTTAGGTATCGATAACTGATTCTACTAATGCCTACAAAGCCGGCCAAAACTTAAAAAAAAAATCCCCCTAAAAAAATAAGTATTATTTCGCAAAAAGAGGTAACTTAAAAAATGTGCGGTAGGCCATACAGGCGCGGGCGAAGGGGGGCAGGGCACGCGGTCGCATCGCTATTCGCTCAGAATTATACCGTCAAAAATAATGTTGTCACTTTTTAAAAAGTACCAAATTTTGGGGAAGTTGGAATTAATTCGCGGGAAAAAAAAGATTATTTCAAAATTCACTAGTATTGTTACTATGATGATTATGTAAAATTTCATATTATGTTATTTGGTCATGTGTTTACCTAACCTTTATTATCCTTACGGGTCGGACAGGGTTTTCTTAACATATTGTATACGTACCTACATATTTTATGAATATATTTCATTATAAACAAGTTATATAATTTATGTACTTATCCACTTAACAGTAAATTTATCCCAATTTTTACGGTTAAGTGGAAAAGACAAATTAATAACTTACTGTTTCATTTCTAATACAAGGTAACGATTCTTTTTTTTTTTTAATTTGATCGACAAGTCTTTCCAAAGTAGATGTCTTCTCTTTTAAAATGCATTGAGCATAATTTTGACGAAGCAGACGGAAGCCAATTTTCTTCTCTACGGTCTATCTGGACAAATCGTATCCACTTTTACCCTACAACATTATTTTTATTCGGAAACCTAAAATAACAAAAACCTAGGTAAATGAATAGTAATTGTTCATTCAATTTTGTATATTAATATGACATGATTTTGTTTAAATAGAGTTAATAATAAATACACTAGAAATATAGCAATATTTTAAGTTTATTTAGCTATATTTGAAATGTCAATAAAATATAACAAAATGTTTTCAACTTAATAAGTATTATCGATAACTAAATCGATAAACAACATTACTACATCTCTACAAGAAAATAGTAAAACTACTCAACAATAGAGGGCGCTTATTACAATAATAGAAAAGTTTCTAGAACAATTTAAGAATTTATTTAAATTTGAAATACAGACGAAATATAAATAATTCATAGAAAAGGATTTTGAAGTTAGGTCCAGTCGTTTTACCATAACAAGATGTACAGTAATACAAAGCGCAACATAACATATTTCCTTAGAAAATATTTATTTTTGGTGGACACAAATTACGTCTTGACGCGCAGACTAGACTGAGCGACTTTTGACCAGTTTGCCAGAAGTATTGGATTACGATTTTGTTCTTGATGTCCTGTCTATTGTAAATATAATTTTAATGTCTTTGGCCCTACGCTTCCATAAGCACTATACTTCCTATATCATCGATTTGAAAAGCTACTGTTGGTTTCTAATATAGTAGACCAGGCCGACCAAGATTAGATTGAGCTTATGTTATACTTAACATAAACTCAATCTAATCTTGGTCGACATTGGCGCATGTTCATATAGATTGGTTGTTTGTTTTCCTTAAAACATTTATGGTTTTTGTTAGGTACTCGTTAATGGATGTATTATGATTCAGGTTGGAGTCACTGAGAATGAATGGTAAGAAAACCAATCTTGAGGCATTGTTCATTATTTTATAATTTCGTTTGTCTCTAGGCGTCAGTGGTCAGATGATTATAATTTATAATTCAAATTAATTTTAATTAACTATTTTTTTAATTATTTAGTTACTAGCTTTCCGCCCGCGGCTTCGCCCGCGTGGAGTTCGGTTATATCGCGCTTTTTAGATTTCCCTCGGGAACATAAAATGTTTCCGGGATAAAAGGTAGCCTATGTTCTTTCTCAGGGTCTAAAGATTGTCTGTGCCAAATTTCATCAAAATCGGTTGAGAGGTTTAAGCGGGAAAGCGTAACAGACAGACAGACAGACAGAGTTACTTTCGCATTTATAATATTAGTATGGATGGATAGTTAATTAAGACGGCACAACACCAATTAACATTGAAACAAACATAATTATAACTTGGACTCTCTCGCATACTTCACAGAAGACCAAACATACACGCATAAACTTATTCCATTCATCCTCAAACACGTCACATTCAGAGTTGGCCATCAGAAGGGCATTCAGCACCTTTAGACTATGACAGACCAGGAATTCAACTCTGGCTTCAGTTCTTGCTGGGAGTTGCGCAAACAGATTGTGAATTTGTAATAATTAAAAATATAATTTCATTGTTTAAGATTGCTTTTCCTAATTGAGTTTTCCTGATTATGGCCCACAAAATTTTTGCGGGCGTTTTTATCACATTAACCATGTGCACCAGTGCCAAGAATAATGTGCCAATGGATATCTTAAAAGTAGAAGCAGCGGGGTAGCTTCTAATGTTATACAAAGAACAGGTCCGCTCGTATGTGAAGTACTGCAGCCACATTTGGGCTGGTGCTGCGAAATGTCACCTGGCTACTTAGGATTCAGTGGAGAGGCGTGCGAAGAGGCTGATTGGCGACCCAGATTTAACTAGAAGCGGTCTCCAAATTCTGGAGCACAGGCGTAGAGTAGCCAGATTTTCGGTCTACTATAGGATGCATTCTGGCGAGTGTGCAAGGGAATTGCATGATTTAATTCCCCCATCTCCGTTCCACCATCGGACGACCAATTGTACGGCGACTTTCCACATTCACGTTGTTGACACCACTACTTTCCGGACGAAGCGTTTCGCTTCTTCTTTTATACCGCGTACGTCGAGGGACTGGAACGATTTGCCGGCGGGGGTGTTTCCGTCGGACTACAATTTGAGTGTCTTCAAGGCTAGAGTGAATAGGCTCTTTATAAACTAGCGCGCTTTACCATCAACGATCGCATCACTGCTTACCATCAGGCAGGATTGCGGTCAAGCGCTAGTTTATAGTTTATAAAAAAAAGGATTGTTCAAGTATCAATTCAACACGAACTGTACGCACATACACAATACACGTTCGGTAATTCTACAGCTTGTCAATTCAACCATTAGAATGTTAATGAATAATTTATATTTAACGCAAGTAAAAAGTAATGGGAACCGTTTCCGTCATCACGATAACCTTAACAACCGGAACCGTAGTTCCGATCCGAAGTTTTATTATTGTATACTATTATTTGTATTGTTATAATTTACAATGGATACCTATTCATGTTAAATGTGATGATTAATTCACCGTCATAATCACAATCATACAAAATTGTTGAAAGCGTGTTTCGTATTTTTTACGCTGCCTGTAAATGCGTGTTTTGTTTACACTGACTGTATTTACGTAAACTCACACCTTTTTCCAAGGGTTTTAGGCAGAAACCGAAGTTGCAGAGTTATTTTCGCAACAATCAGGGTAGAGTCATTGCTACACCTGTCTCCCAAATTTTAGTTTTGTATGTATACAGAGTGGTATTGACAATACGACAATAAACTAAACACCGTGTACTTCATCACATTCTCAGTCTACCTATTAAAAAACATATAAATATGTCCATTAGTTTAGTCACAGGAAATTATTTTTCATTTTTCATATTTTCTACATGATGTACATGTTGATACGGAAGCGCTTACAGGTTAATGACCGCCGCATCCTGCGGTACCAAACTTTAATAATATTTTTTTTTATTTTTGCCTTTTTTATGGTTTAGGATTATTCCTATGAACCAGCATTTTTGTGTTTTCATTTATTGTCGTATTGTCAGCACCACTCTGTATATTATAAGTATATATTTTGGTAATAGTATGTATATACAATATGTAAAGAAAACCCTGTCCGATCCGTAAAGGTATTGTTAGGTATCGTTAACTGATTCTAATAATGCCTACAAAGCCGGGCTAAACTTAAAAAAAAATCCCCAAAAAAGAAAATATTATTTCGAAAAAGCGAGGTAACTTAATGCATTTGCGGTAGGCAACCCGATAGCCCCGCCCCCCTTCACCCGCGCATGTATGCGCGGGTGAAGGGGGGCGGGGCCATGCGGCACGTGGTCGCATCGCTATTCGCTCCGTCACAAATGGTGTTGTCAGTTTTTTAAAAATTATCAAATTTCAGGGAAATTGGAATTAATACCCGGGAAAAAAAGATTATTTCAAAATTCATTATTATTGTTACTGTGATGATTATGTAAAATTTTATATTATATTTGGTCAAGTGTTTACCTAACCTTTATTATCCTTACGGGTCGGACAGGGTTTTCTTTACATATTGTATATAGCTTATTTAAGTATTTTTTAAATAATGTTAAGAGCTTTCATTTTCTTTACAATTTTTTTTCAACAAAAGCACCTTCCACCTTATCTCTTCACCACCCGTGGTTGACTGGTAGAGAATGCCTAAGGCATTAAGTCCGCCTCTGTACATTTCATGTGCGAAAGATTAAATAAATAAACAAATTTGAAATTAGCAGGGTAATTACTTAACATATATAAGTAGCAAATCGGTTTCAATTTGACAGTTCCAAAACATTCATTGCGTTGTTTTCGTTGTTGAGTAGACGCAGCTTCCGAACTTAGGGAGCAATGGAATAGCAATAAGCTTCAAAATTATTCCAACTGATACTAATAGTGTGTACGCTATTAGAGTTAGTTACGCTCCGCTCCTATTGGTCACAGCGTGATGTTATATAGCCTAAAGCGTTCCTGGATTAATGGACTATCCAACGCAAAAAGATTTTTTGAAATCGGACCCGTAGTTCCTGAGATTAGCGCGTTCAAACAAACAAACAAACTCTTCAGCTTTATATATTAGTATAGATTTTTGAGTTCGTCTATTTTAAGTTTGCCGAACTAGAAAACTGTACCACTGGTACAGTTTAGTACATGAATGTCAAAAATGCTTTATTCATTCGACGGAAACACATCCACTGCTATACATAAACATCTCCTAAGCACCACTTCGTTCTGTACCTACATCCCACACTCATTCCCTTCGCCGCAAAAAAGAAGAGAAAAAAGAAGAAAAATGCTTACTAATTACGGGCATTACTTGTAATAAGACTAAATTGGTGGGAGTCTGTTGAATGGTAGGATCGTTATGCCCCCTGCGTTGATTCTGCTAATATTACAAATGCGAAAATTTGTGAGGATGTATGGATGTTTGTTATTATTACAGATAAAAACTACTGCAAGGTTTAGAATGAAATTTGGCACACACATGATTTATAACCAGGAATAACACATACTTTTTGTCACGAAATTCCCACAGGATTTAAACTTACGCGGGTGAAACCGCGTGACGTAACTAGTAAGTAATCACATGATCAAATCTTTACTAATATATAAAGCTGATGAATTTGTTTGAACGCGTTAATCTCAGGAACTACTGGACCGATTTGAAAAATTATTTTTGCGTTGGATAGCCCAGTAATCCAGGCTTAAGGCTATATAACATCACGCTGCGACCAATAGGGGCGGAGCATAACTAACTCCACGCGAACGAAGCCGAACGGAGAACGGGTCTGAGCAGTTGTATGGCGATGTGTGCCGGGTACGAGGCGCCAAATGTTATTGTGTCGGTAGTTTAATCGTGGAGGGTCTCCAGATTAATCTCCCTCTCGTGCAGCAGCGTTGGTCGTGTTTTTGGATTTAACATTGCATTACCTCGCTCAACTGCCGTCTTCCTTCCTACTCACTAAGATTTTTAAGTGAATAGGCTAAATAAATTAGTGCGCTTTACCATCAACGATTGCATCACTGCTTACCATCAGGCGGGATTGTAGTCAAGCACTAGTTTAAAATTATTAAAAAAAAAACAGAAGTCGCTGGCGGCCGCTAGTAATATATAAAACTTTACACTAATCATGATAGTAACAATACTGATGAAATCCCAGAATTTGATATTTTTTAAAAAAGTGACAAGACACTTTCGCGCGTTCGCATCGCTCATAATAATATTATTATGAGCGATGCGAACGCGTGCCCGGCCCCCTTTCGCCCGCGCATGTATTGCCTACTTTTGCGAAATAATATATATTTTTAAGGGCATTTTTTTGAAGTTTAGCCCGGCTTTGCAGGCAATATTAGAATCAGTTAACGATGTCTAACAATACCTTCACGGATCAGACAGGGTTTTCTTTACATATCCATACTAATATTATAAATGCGAAAGTAACTGTGTCTGTCTGTCTGTTACGCTTTCCCGCTTAAACCTCTCAACCAATTTTGATGAAATTTTGTTGTGTCCTCTTATATTAGTGTAAGTTGTGTTCCAATGGTCCTTCAATGAAACTCCATAAACGCATAACTATTTATATTTGAGACACATATAATCTGTACTGAGGTATTTGGTCGACTACCTTATAAATCTACCTATCTGTAATTGAGTAACGTGAGTCTTGTGATCTCATCGTACAAAAAAAGGAAATGTGCAGCAGGCATATCATCTTTAGCACCTAAGAAAGAACACAGGCTATTTTATATTGAAAAAAAAAAGATATTCCCGAGGGAAATCTAAAAAGCGCGATATAACCAAATTTCACGCGGGTGAAGCCATGGGCGGAAAGCTAGTTGTATTATTTATTACTAGCTGCCGCCAGCGACTACGTTCCCGTGAAGTTAGTTATGCTCCGCTCCTATTGGTCGCAGCGTGATGTTATATAGCCTAAAGCCTTCCTGGATTACTGGGCTATCCAATGCAAAAATAATTTTTCAAATCGGTCCAGTAGTTCCTGAGATTAGCGCGTTCAAACAAACAAACAAACTTTTCAGCTTTATATATTAGTATAGATTATTATTATAAAGTTGAAAATCTAATAAAGAAATCTGACAGATTGTAGTAGCTTGATGTGCTGTCGTCTATACATATTTGTGCTATAGTATGGCATACTGCAGTGGCCCTCCGTTACTCCACAACAAAGTGAATATTTTGTCGGATGTAATTAGCATAAACTTGTAACAGGATATTTAATTATTCTTTGCAGACTGCTAAATGCACTTAAAATATAAGTTGTATACACTGATTGTATGTAAAAACACCAGCCTCTCAAGTATGAGTGCGCGGGTTCGATTCCATGTCAGGCAAGTACCAATGTAACTTTTCTAAAGTTGTATGTACTTTCTAAGTATATCTTGGACACCAATGACTGAAGGTGAAGGAAAACATCTTGAGGAAACCTAGACTTTTATAAGTCTGAAATCGCCAACCTGCATTGAGCAAGCGTGGTGATTACGCTGAATCCTTCTTTGTATGAGAGGAGACCTGTGCCCAGCAGTGGGACGATAAAAAGGTTGATGATTATGATGATGATGATGACACTGATTGTACCTCTCTAAGCAAAATAGCCATTAGCCACATCCATATAATACCTATTAAGTAGTACGAAACAATGTTGCTATGGTGTAAGTCTGTGTAACCGCGCTTAGATGGTCTGAACTACACAATTAATTTATGGAAATTTTATATGTATGAAATATTAGTATTTAATTTAGGTTTAGCACAGAAATGTCGAAGTGATTCGGTCTTTATAATCATAGCTAAAGCATTAACAAGTTTATGATACAACTAGTAACTAAAATACCAATCACTATTCAACTTCTTAGGTTGACTTAAAAACACATCTCGTGCTTCTGGTTTCTTTTAGACAATTAAACCCTTGATTCCTAAAAAAAATAGTACGAGTAAGTACTTCAGTACAAGGAATGACTTTTCCTATGAAATGCTTGCACTTTACGTAATACGGACATACAGAAGGTAAACAGATAGTGACGCAACGGAAGTGGACGTCACGATCACAATAGTCTCTACAACTATTATTATGAAAAGATTTGCTTACAACTGCATTCTGATTATGATCGCGCGTGATATTGTTATTAATCATAGTCACTTGAATGACCCTTTTTATGTAAAATGTTGCTTCTGTATTATAAGCACAGCTATGTTCCATCGACTGATATTGATCCAAGTTAGGTGGACTACATACTTATTGGGTTGACATGATTTGGCACAACCAGGCAGCAAAATCCTATATGTATATATAGTAATTTTCCAATCAGCTGTGCCGAATTGTACCAAATCGTACCAAACAAATATCAGCACGCCATACTTTATACATTCGGTAGCCAAGAGTAACATTGGCGATTTAATAATATTGATATTTACGATTTGAATTCATTTATTTCTGAATATTACAAGTCTCTTGTACAGAAATTAATCATCATCATCATCCTCATCTTAGCGTTAATCCTGGGATTAACGCTGAGATAAGCTAAGCTATGCGGATGCCACTGGTGGCATACTTTTCGTATAGCGATTGGACCAACGGCTTAACGTGCTTTCCGAGGCACGATCAGTCCAGTGCAAATATTCATATTCATGCATACACATATTTGCACTGTGCGGGGATCCAACCCGCCCCTCCTTTCGCAGCGTTCGCTACCACTACGCCACGCAGGCTGTGCGTATAGAATATATACTTATAAAAAAATAAAGATCGTGTAAGACCTGAGGGTCTTTCGCAGCGTTTAGAGGTAAAATTACCATGTCGGCATTTTTATAATGACTAGTTGAAAAGATAATGAAGGCTAATTGGCGGTACCTTAATACAACTATAATTTTATGAACATGAGAATGAAAGAACCTTATAGGTTAATTTCGCATTTTGTTAATAATTTGCCAAAACTCGTTAATTGAACAAAAATACACGAAACAACATATTAACTAAATAAGGAAAACGTGTTTGATGTTATTAATAAAGCTGAGTTAATAAAAACAGTAAATTATCTACGATATTATTATTGTTAGGCCGAGACCTCGCAATACGATGATAAGCAGTCATGTGCAAATTCTGCGAAGTAAATGAGATTGTTATTTATTCTCCTATTAAGGGTAACTCCCCCAGTGTGTAAAAACTCAAGCAAGGTTTAGGGTTCAGGACAATTTCTATCAATTTCTATTTAAGTTGGAGGTGGAGCGCGTGAGGGAGTAGGAATCCCAGCGCCTTCACGCCTCTAGCCGCCGCAGAAGACGCCCTGGTCGGGACTGACTTCGGGAGACAACATCGAACTCCCGGCCACGGTAGACGCGGGCTTGCGGGCGGCGAGCGATGGGCAGCTGGCCGCCCGGTAGGGACCAGGCCCGGGTCGACGGCGCGTTGTGTTTCACGTGCGCCTCAAAGAGATATCAACACATCGTGACGGAGTCCACGAAGATCGATGCCACCTGGTCCAGCGTTGCAGGTTGGTTAAAAAAGAAACCGTGGCCCTGGCGCATAGGCAAGTGAAGAAACACATCCGTCCGCTCTACCCAGAGAGGGAGAGGTCATTTATTGATTTTCCATTATAAAAAAAAAGAGTTAGAAGTTAAGATATGTTAGAAGTTCCATTTCCAGTCCTGAAAACATTAGAGGACCCCAGCTTCTGAAGCAAAGACAATCGCAGACTTATCCAGGTGATCTACATCCTACAAGTTGGCAATAGGTGTTTTTTTTATTTATATATATATATATATATATTATAAACTAGCGCTTGACCGCAATCCTGCCTGATGGTAAGCAGTGACGCAATCGTTGATGGTAAAGCGCACTAGTTTACTATGAGCCTATTCACTCTAGCCTTGAAGACACTCAAATTGTAGTCCGACGGAAACACCGCCGCTGGCAAATTGTTCCAGTCCCTCGATGTACGCGGTATAAAGGAGGAGGCGAAACGCTTCGTCCGGATCGTAGTGGTGTTAACAACGTAAGGGTGGAAACCAGCCGTACGACGGGTCGTCCGATGCTGGAACGGAGATGGGGGAATTAAATCATGCAATTCCCTCGCACACTCCCGAAAATGCATCTTATAGAACACCGAAAGGCTGGCTACTCTACGCCTGTGCTCTAGGCTTTGGAGACCAACTCGAGTTAGATCAGGGTCCCCAATCAGTTTTGCTTCATATAAATAGGTAAATTAGAATTTCTATTGTACTCGGTGCCACGAATGATTAAATTACTGTACATATTTTCGTCCTTGTCTATACAACGGTATTTATTGTTTATGCGAAACCTGAATATAGTTTGTTCAGAATAAGCAACTGAATCGATTCCAATCAGTTTTACATCATGTTATATTTTTTCCCAAATACATTTAGAGTAAGACCGCAGAGTGGTTACCGAGCGGTTACGTTACGATAGATCCCAGCTGACGCCAGAGGTCAACGCCCGCGCTAGCCCTCCCGTATGGACCTTTGACCATATTTTTGTTGGGACAACCAAGTCGAATAGCAAGCTCATAACTTGATGGTTTTTCACTATATCTTTTTGAAATTTTGTACATAGATTTTTTACTTAAAAATACTGGACACGTGTTTCGGCTTTTGTTGACTGATTTCATAAATCAACTGATGCATCGTTTTAAAAACCAGTTTTTACAAAACTCGGATATTTCCGCGAAGTATATTGCTTGGATTTTCCTCAATCCCTTTTTTTTATCTAGATTTAACAATCACGTTTTACATGGAAAATGATGTTATTAAAGTCTCGTTGTTGCATTTAATTTAGAAGTCGTAATTGGCGATCTGCACGGATCTGAGATAAAATCTACACGACACAAGTCAATGTCACAATGCAATATGAAAAGTAGTTCTTATATTTATTTCCATTATTTTATTTCCTAGGCTATACTTTTATGTCCTTACTTCCGTTGACAGCAGTATTAAAGAATTTGGTTCCGTGATTACTGCACTTATTAGGGAAATAATTACGTTTTTATCTGTGATTTGCTGCGCCCTGCGGTTTCAGCCGAGTAGGTTTCGATATGTTTTTTTTTATGCTCCCCTCCTATTGGTCGAAGCGTGATGTTATATAGCCTAAAGCCTTCCTGAATTAATGGGCTATCCAACGCAAAAATATGTTTCCTAATCGGACCAGTAGTTCCAGAGATTAGCGTGTTCAATGTTCAAACAAACAAACTCTTCAGCTTTATATATTAGTACAGATTTAAAAAAATCTGTTAAAATATAAAATATTTGTTTATTCATTTTTTATGCGCTGCCATACCGCTAATCGATAAAACTTTGTCAACTTATTTCTGGCACCAAAACGAAACCAAACAAAGATAAATAAATAATAAATGATTGTCATTGAAGTCATGTTTGTATTTCCTCAAGACTATGTACTGTACTAATAACACAGTTCTGAAATTATTCGAATTCATTAAAAGTCTCCAAATTACCTCGTCTTTACTCAGTACAAATTATATATTTTAAGGCAAGAGTGGAATGAGTTGATTACTCTGTTATTAAGCATTTGTGTCACTGATAATGATGAAACAATTAATTAACAGTAAAGTACTTAAAGTTACGAAAGTACAACCTTCATTTTATACCACGTTTGAATGGTCAGCCGATAAAATTGTCAGCTGATTTCGTGCAAGGCCCGGAAGAATTGTACTCGTAGAGTTCTTTGCAAATTGCTGCAAATAACGCTTATGAGTTATGAGTAAATCGTCATCATCATGTCAGCCACAGAAAGTCCACTGCTGGTTAGAGGCCTCGCCAAAGTTTAAAAAAAAAACGCTTGGACGCGGCCTGCATCCAGAACTTCCCTGCGATTTTGGTCAAGTCATCCGACCCCCTAGTCGGTGGCTGTCCGACGCTGCGCTTGCCGGCGCGTGGTCACCATTTGAGAGCCTTTCTGCCCTATCGGCCATCGGCTCCACGAGCTATGTGCCCCACTCACTGCCATTTTAAAGAGCTAACCCGCTGGGTTATGTCGGCGACTTTCGTACTTCTACGAATCTCCTCATTAGTGATTTGATCGTGTAGAGAAAACCCAGCACAGCCCTCTTCATAGCTCTCTGTGCGAAGTTGAGCTTATGAGTACGTATACAATGTTTATTTGTATATGAGCGGCAATTATTCTTAACGAAAGAACGTCGGAAAACCACAAATGCGTAAGCGCTATCTATCATGGAAAGTCTAAAAACTAGAGTGAAAAGTTTAACTATATTTTTCATTCTGGTTTATACACTTACAAGATATGAGAAGACATAGATAAAAATGCACTGAATTTTAGTTTAGGTGGCGGCGAACATCGGGCAGCTCGCCCCCGGGCGCCATTGCAGTAAGGACCAGACCCGGGACGACGGCGCGTTATTTCACGCGCGCCTCAAATAGATGTCAGTACATCGTGGCGGGGTCCACGAACACCGATGCCTGCCAGGTCCGCGGGTTGTTCGAAAGAAACACGTGACCCCTGACCCGGACCGTGACTCCTGGCGCACAGGGAAGTGAAGGAACACGGGTGGGTTTTAGTCAGTAAAAGTGTGACACGCCCTTGGACAATTGATCCCAAAAAAAAAATCATATACTACTAACTTTCCTACTTTCTTTGAAATTCTAACATTAATCAACTAATTTAAAATTCCACGACTATGCAGTATTAACTCAGCGTTAAGGTAAGCAAAGAATGTGAGATAATGCGTTCTGTAATGAAGCATACGAAAATAGATGCGTGCATCGCTCCTCGAAGAATGTGGGGTTTTGTCATACCCTTTTACTTTTAAATAGACACGGTGAAACTAGATGCATGAGATTGTGATCGGTTTTCTCTTCTATGTAAGGTTCTAAGAGTGCTAATGGCTGGAGAAAATGAAAAGCAATAGATGTGCAATAAAAGTTCATAAATAGATGGGTCGGTAGAATTTGTAACAATGTCACCTGATCTCGTGATGCGTGCTTTATATGAGCTGTCAATAATATCAATCCCTAGTAGACTTGGAATGACGGCTCTCATTACCAAATTTTTATGGTGAGCTGGTTACATAGTCGCCCTCCGTACAGGAGGTAGCCTCACAAGTTGTACTCGCGAATTTATTTGTTGTTTTCTTACGGTGATTTTCCAATATGAAATCATATCATTATTCCAGCTGATGGACGTCCGCTGTGTACCTAGACATAGGACTCTCACAAACACCGACCGATTTTGTGCGGACCATCTAGCAGATTCCTGCGACCTTCAATAGGTGATCAATCCACCTTGTGATATGCCTACCAAGGCTACGTGCTTTCCGCCGAAAGGTTCCATTATGTAATAAAAATATAATAGAATGAAGAAAATAATTTCCAGTTCGATTACAAGAAATACATGTGAGCTAAAGTATAAATAAGAATACATTTTCATTCTACTGGGCACAGGTCTCCTCTCATACAGAGAAGGATTGAGCGTAATGAGCACACTTGCTCAATGCGGGTTGGCGATTTCAGACTTAAAGTCCAGGTTTTCTCAAGATGTTTTCCTTCACCTTTCAATCAGTCCATTGTGTCCAAGATATGCTTAGAAAGTACATATAACTTAGAAAAGTTACATTGGTACTTGCCTGACCTGGGCATATATCTCAGTCGGGCAGTCTCATCATTGCGACAAAAAATCACCAAAACTTGTCAAAATCTAGGGAAATTCGAAGGTTATTTGACAGATTGAGAATACACTGTTAACATTCTTAAAATTACAAGAATCGCTCCTCCGGACTAGAGCAACTTATCCAACTGGTTATCATATGATTGACCAGTTTCATAATTGCTCGAGCAGATTACACCCGTAGTTTTGGCAATAATAATAACTCCATTCGCTTTTTTATCGACAAATTGACTTTTCCATTATCTTCCAACTCAGACGTTTATATTTCTTCTTTTTAGTGTGCTCTTTTTAGTTGATCTTTATATTTCTACTTTTTAGTCTGCCGATGCCAATCTAAGTGTAAATATTAAGTGGCCCATCGTTTTTGGAACAGCTTCACATTTGCACTTCAGGGTGGAGTCTTCTATGATTCGTTAATACTTTTTCATGTTTGACGTCTGAAAATGCTTGACCTCAGATCGTCTCATAGCATATTTACTAATCTACTATTATTATCCAAAAATTTTCAACTGCAGGATTTTATTTTAGGTGGGAGATCATCAAATGATATCTCGCACTCTGAGCGGACCGGGGAAGGGCGTGTCAGATTTTTACTCACAAAAACCCACCAAGTGCCAGGGGCCTTGGTATCTATTTCGAAGAATCCGTGGCACTGGCAGATATGGGCCACCGGTGTTGCTTACCAAGCGATGAGCTCGTCGCCCAAAAGCTCGCGGCTCTCAGCCACTCCTTTTTATCTAGGAATATCTAGGAGCAGTCTTTATCGAAGGAGTACAGCACATACTACTATGTCCACCTGAGCCTACCACATAATGCCCATCAACGATATCAGGCCCAGAGATAATGGCCGCTACATAAATGTAGATCGCACTCTTCGACACTCTTCACTTTATGTTAATTATTTTATCATCAGTGCTCTCAAAACGGTGTAAGAAAACGCCGCGGGAAAATCGGCATGTCCTCGAACCAAAAATTTTAAGACATTTGATGATGTGCCATCTCTTATTGACCCGCATGGTGGATTACGACCCACTCCTTCTTAGAGAGGAGGCTGTTTCCCAGCCGTGATCATAAAAGACTGATTATTATTAATATGTGAAGACACACACACACACACAAATACCATTACCTAATAGGTATATAGAGGTATGTGGACTAGAGTGTACAGTTAGCTCCGTAGAAAAGAGAGGATCCTCCGGCCAAATCGTATTGTATCGTGCAGGCATTTGCACGACGGTTGATGTCTGTAAGTTATATGAATGCTGGTTTCATGAAAATTCCTCTTGCGAGATGCAGGATCTGCGTGACGTCAGCATGACGTATTCTTCGCATGTGACGTAGATACCTCCATGACTTACACTAAAATATAAAAACCGGCCAAGTGCGTGTCGGACTCACGCACAAAGGGTTCCGTACCATTGATTTATGACATTAAAGGATTTAAGTTATTTTTATGAAAGACTAGCTTTCCGCCCGCGGCTTCGCCCGCGTGGAGTTCGGTTATATCGCGCTTTTTAGGTTTCCCTCGGGAACATCAATTTTTCCGGGATAAAAGGTAGCCTATGTTCTTTCTCATGGTCTAAAGATTGCCTGTGCCAAATTTCATCAAAATCGGTTGAGAGGTTTAAGCGGGAAAGCGTAACAGACAGACAGACAGACAGACAGACAGACAGAGTTACTTTCGCATTTATAATATTAGTATGGATTACGCGGTAATAAGCGGTATACGATTTACGAGGTATTAAAAAAAACTGCTTACTAGATCTCATTTAAAACAATTTTCGTTGGTAGTTTTATAGTAATGTACATCATATGCTTTTTAGATGTTTCATTTTCTTATTTTAGAAGTTAGAGGGAGGGGGGGGGACCACTTTTTTCCACTTTGGAAGCGTCTGTCACGCAAACTATTCGGTTTAGAAAAAAATATATTTTAGAAACCTCGATATCATTTTTGAAGACCTATCCATAAATACCCCACACGTATGTGTCTGATGAAAAAAAATATGTTGAGTTTCAGTTCTAAGTTATGGGGAGCCCCTAATATTTATTATTATTTTTTTTATTTTTACATCAAAATCTTAATACGGTTCACAGAATACATCTACCTACCAAGTTTCAACAGTATAGCTCTAATAGTTTCGAAAAAAAAATGGCTGTGACATACGGACGGACAGACAGACATGACGAATCTACAAGGGTTCCGTTTTTTGCCATTTGGTTACGGAATCCTAAAAATAGAAATAATAATACATACCTATATTTAGTTTTCCTTCGAACTGCAAACAATGCACATGAGTTTCATTGGTCTCTTAAGGTTACATTGTAAAGGAAACGTCTAGAGACGTGTTAAATGAGCATACTGATGAAGTTATGGCTTATTGTTACGCCTTGACACTGTTTTTGTCGCCGAAACGAACTTCCGCACAATTGAAATGCCCTTCTTGATTGATTCATTAGCTGGACAGGTAAGGATTATATGTTGAACGAAAAAAAAAAGTTTGTTTGCGGTAAACACGACGCAAAAAACTACAAAAACACAAAAAAGAAATTGTTTTGAAATGAGTCACATTCACGCAAAACGATTGCTCTCCGTTATTCTTATTCATCGGTCCTTAAGCAATACAGCTGAACGTGTGTTTCTGGGTTTTTGGCCCATTAATAATTTGTTTGTAACAAGAATTTGGAAGTTTATCGTGTGAAAATCGTGGGCCTCAGAAAACAATTTATGCCGTTGGGCCTACGGTTGCTAGCTAGCTCCAGTAGTATGGAATTGGGAAGGCAGTCTCACACTCGGACTATGATGGTGCGGGAAGAGAGACACTCTATGTCTGTGCATACACGTGTGTACGTGTGTATTTGTTTGAACGAGCTAATCTCGGAAACTGCTAGTCCGATTTGAAAAAATATTTTTGCTTTGGATAGCCCATTAATCCAGGAAGGCTTTAGTCTATTTAACATCACGCTGCTACCAATAGGAGCTGAGTATATAAAAAAATACATCGAAACCTACGCGGGTGAAAGCGCGCGGTGCTGCTAGTATTTTATATGAAGCGGCTGCCTATCTGAGCACAACCCAGTCACTTGATAATATCGATACCTCTTGGTAAAACTGATTGTCAGACTTTCAAACTCCAGACTACCCGAGACTGTCAAAGATTCAGGAAAGACAGCCGAGATCAACAGTTTAACGTGCTTTCCGAGGCACAGACGGGTCTCGGTGTATATAATATACTCATCCATCCGCAGGCCCTCCGCGGCAGGCGAAAGGCGTTCACGAGTATTATTAATATTTGCTTTACAATGGTAGTTGTAAATATATTATGGATTGTGACGCTTCATTTTCTGCTTACTCCCCTAGAACGAGGAATGGAGTATATTGAAATTTGATCAATATTTTAAAATACCATTGAATAGGAGATCCTGAGGGGCCTTCCTTCTAAAACATTATGCTGTTTACATTTTTATTTTTGTTTAGCCGATACTGTTCCACTGCGGGCCAAGAGCCTCCTCTGAGTATCTCCAGGAACTCCTTCCCCGCGCCACCAGGGATGCGCATCCAGGTCATCTCGCCAGTGCTTTCTGGGTCGCCCTTGGCAGCGCCGTCCATCTTCAGGCGCCCATATATTTTATAATACTTTTGCCCAGCTATTGTTTACATAACTTAATGTATAATAACTGGTTATTTTATCGCCCATTGGTTATTGTTTGAATTTTCCTTTTCTGGCATAGTTTCACTTCATGGTGACTTCCTCAAATCCTTTAGTCTAACAAAAAAAAAAAAAATACTTTACTTATCATTGGTTAATTATACCTAAATATTTTTTTACATTTTTATACATATGTATAGAGTTCGTGTAGGTAATGGATGTCCATTGATATTACCTATAGTATACCTACTATATATAGAACACGTTTTCATTTCTCCTTTTGCAGATATTCCCCGTACCCTTTTTGAGCTTGGTATTCCTAATAGATGTCCGCTTGTCCACTTTTACTGAATATAACAACAGGCTATAAAATCGGCTGCCGGCAGAAGTTACCACCTACCAGACAAAGTCTTGTCGCCAAGCGATTCGTCGTGTTCCGGTATGATGTCTGGTTGCGAAGTGTACCGGGTACGATCCGCCAAATGTTGTTGTGTCGGGAGTATTGTCGTGGAGGGTCTCCAGATCAATCTCCCTCTGGCACAGCATCTTTGGTCGTGTTGTTTGGTTTAAGATTGCATCATCTCGCTCAACTGCCATCTTCCTTCCTATTCACTAAGTTTTTTTAGTCAACAGGCTCTTAATAAACTAGCACGCTTTACTATCAACGATTGCATCACTGCTTACCATCAGGCGGGATTGCGGTCAAGCAATAGTAAAAAAACGATGTTCTTCAATTACCTTGGCCGAAGATCTGATATATTTGCGCAGTTCGTCATACTTCCCTGACCAGATAATTTTATGTTCTGTGCTTGGTTTGAATTGGCCTGCAACAATGCTATAATTTTATTTCTAAATTAAATCATTAAAATTCAAAGTAATTTACTGGCCAGAAGTAACAGCAGCAACGGCTCGGCTCAGTACGGCACGGTAGTAGATGTTGCCTGAAAAGACTTCTCGAGAAATACAGGTTCTTATGAGTTGATGATATTTACAGAATTTATTGTGTTACTTCTGTTTAAGTTGACTACTTATCTATATTCCAAAGCTTCCACCAATGCATATCACATTATCGGCGTAATGTTTTAACTCCAGGAAAATCGAAAAGGAAAATGCTAGGATTTAATAAACGTTTTAAAGTTTTGTAATTATAACTGACATGGCAAAGATACCCGCTCGAAGCCGGTAATGTTTTCAAAGTTGCAGTTATGGGGGAAAATGACGAGGAAAAGATAAAAGCAAAAGTATTTGAACGTAATAGGTACTTTACTAATAGAACGATTACACATTACAGTCGATCGTTTACCAGACGCCAGGGCATAGGAAGTTTCTCTAGAATTTCGCCTCCTCTTTTATACCGCGTACATCGAGGGACTGGAACAATTTTCCAACGAAGGTGTTTCCGTGAGTGTCTTCAAGGCTAGAGTGAATAGGCTCTTAATAAATTAGTGCGCTTTATCATCAAAGATTGCGTCACTGCTCACCATCAGGCGGGATAGCGGTTTATAAAAAAAGGAGTAAAGTCGTCTGCTACGCCTAGTCTTAATAATACACATAATCCTACGTAAAAGTAGGTTATATCAGTACCCAGGCTGCTGCTGCCGAACTGCAATCACAAATCGTAATTTTCTACTAAAAATGGGTCGTCCCTTTTATGTAAACTATTAACTAAATGTCAGAGAATTAACTTAAATTACCCGTATGTATAAGTCATTTACTACAGAACTTATTATCTCAAATTAGTATGTACAATTTACATAAAAGAATAGGTAATAAAACCAGACCAACTAGTACATCCTCCCACACTTTGATCTTAGCGATCTAAAAGATATTGTGTAGCTTGGTAATTACACTCAAATTAAGTCCTGTGGACCTAACGCGAGCCTGCGGAAAATTAAGTTAATTTAACTAATTCGAATTTTAACGTTAATTCATCATCATCATCATTTCACCGTTAATCCCAGTTGCATCAGAAGCTTTTCAGCTTTGGAGTCTGGGGTCCTCTTTACCAGTCTACCTGCTGATTTTGGCTAAACTTCGATATTTTCCGTGAAGCGACTGCCTTCTGACCTCCATAACCCGAAGGCGATATCGAAGCATTACAGCTTGACCAATTGTTGGACTTTTGAGGGTCCACAGACCCTTAATGAGCCGTTGATCCCGGTTGCCATACGAACATCTAGCTGCAGATGTTCGTACGGTGGTTCTTGGTCCCGGTGGCAACCGGGACCAAGGGCTTAACGTGCTTTCCGAGGCACCACCAGACCAGTGCAAATAATCATATTCATGCACACAAATTGGCACTGCGCTCCGTGCGCAGCTGCCGCGATCGCTACCGCTACGCCACGGAGGCTGTCCGTCCAATTTTAACGTTAATTATTGTATCAATTTTGCAAACTCGCGTTCGTATTAGGGCCTCAAATGATAACATTAGATTTACGTATGCTCTAGTTTAGAGTAGATGGCGTTAGAATAAGATTTTGCTTCTGCTGTACCTAACCTATTTTGCCATTATTAGTCTTCTTGTAGGATTTCATCTAAGCGCCACGAGACTAATTTCGTTTAATTAATACTTAAAGTCACAATGTTCCACTCACCAGTTAACGAAATTAAATAGCATACATGCGGCGTGTACACGGCTTCTATACAACGTTGTTTTTTTTTTTTTTTTTATAAGTTATAAACTAGCGCTTGACCGCAATCCCGCCTGATGGTAAGCAGTGATGCGATCATTGATGGTAAAGCGCGCTAGTTTGTTAAAAGCCTATTCACTCTAGCCTTGAAGACGCTCAAATTGTAATGTGACGGAAACACCGTCGCTGGCAAATTGTTCCAGTCCCTCGATGTACGCGGTATAAAAGAGGAAGCGAAACGCTTTATCCGGGTCGCAGTGGTGTCAACAACGTAAGGGTGGAAACTCGCCGTACGACGGGTCGTCATTGGACGGGTCGGGGACGAGGTTTTAACCTGAATATGAGGTATGTCCATATTTTTGTTGGGACAACCAACTAGAATAGCAAGCTCATAACTTTATGGTTATTGATTATATCTTTATAAAATTTTGTACATAGATTCTTTACTTAAAAATACTGGACACGTGTTTCGGATTTCGCATATACAAAAAATTATGTTGAATTGTTGTTGATCTACGCAACAACTACGCCGTATCAACACAGCACTGCTTTACTACGCAAAGGTAAGAAAGTCACATCAAATAGACACTCATAGTTGAAAGATGCAGTGGTACAACTATCTACTTTAATACCAAGGTAAACATTTTTATGACTATACTTAGGACTACACAGTCATAAAGATGGAACTTCGCATTCTACGAAGAGGTCGTAACACTATAAACTATAGAATGCCCATAGAATACAGATAGGGGTAGTCACGAGGTAAGGTCTCTGCGCTTGCGCAGATGACGCGCATACTAATGGTTAACGTTAATGGTAATTATATACCTGATTGACCATGTCGATAACATCAACTACATAAGATATAGGCAGTTTGTTACCTAATTTTAGTGTTATAGGAAGCTGCGGATGTGAATGGTATAGTAATTAGGAGACAATGATTTTATATTTAGTTCAATTTATTAATTAAGAACTAAAATTAGTTATTTATCAGCCTATATTTTTTAAACCATTGATGGATACAAAACGAGGAGTCAGCAGGTAGGTATGTAACACACTATCAGTAGCAATGGGTTCAACAACATTCATTGCGCTTAGGGTTGCCAACTTTCTTTACAAGAAATAAAGTATATTCAGGTTTATGAAGATTATTAAACAGTATTTTAGAAAAACTGAACAGTATCGCATAAGTTACTAATTTACAGATTCGTTCAGAGGGCCTAGTATGAGTTTTCATTACGAAACTCGATTGTTGATATCGAGCGCGTTTGACTCGATCGATTGGCCCGCTCCAAGGTTGTAAGAACTCTCAACCAACGAGAGCGCCAGACGCGCTCGATATCGACGATCGGGTCTCGTAATGAAAACCCATACTAGGCATACAGAAACTCGAGTGTGATTTGTTTGTGGCTGCGCTGCACTGAGCAGTGAGCGCCCTCTGACTAAACAAAACAAATTTGTGAGCGTCTAAGTGTAACATTTAATAACGTGTCTGCGTTTTCTTGTTGAAAACAGTATTTTGTATGCTTTATTTTTGTTAAACAGTAAAAAGTATAATTTTGTGAAAAACAGTATAATACTGTTTAAAGCAGTATAGTTGGCAACCCTAATTGCGCTATGCATATTTTTAGAAAACACATTTTTTGAACATATGGACCAATAGATCAGCAATATGCTTCCAATTATTCAAATGGAGTAATATTGTTTACGAAATTTTTTTGCGGAGCTTGAAGTTTTTAGTGTAGCGCAAAGTGTCTTCAAAGTCCTGTCTAAAGCAAATATTACCGTTTAGTTTTTGACTTGGTACAGCTTATTACGTCATAAGAGGGAAGAGCCAGGGTAACCCGCAAAATTCAAATTTTCTTACGTTTTAAGTCAGTGTCATGTTAATTAAAACATGATTGGCAAGTGTAACAACTATGACTTTAATAAAGAATTTTAATCATTAGCTATGTTGCGATGTTAAGCAAATTATTAGTAGCTGTCAAAATTAAACACCATCCGACCACTGTTAAGAGGATGCTAAGAGGCAACATGCAAACAGTTTACTAAGAATACCTTCAAAAAATATCTAACGCACATAAATAATTGATGGGTGGCTTAAATTAAAAAAGAAATATATAGTAGAAATATTATCTAAATCTGCCAAAAAAAAAAATGCCTTTACAAAAGACATCAACGAGCCTCTGGTATATTTTAAACGGTATAAAAAAAATCTACTGTGAAGGTCATTCTAACAACATAAAAAATAAACTAGTTCAACTTGTTCTGCGTGTCGCTAACTTTATTAAATGTCATGTGATCTGGAAAAGTACGTCATATGTTAATTAGTATAGGGGCCACACCCACACATACGAAAGTCAGTCTCACCGTGAGAACACAGGTGCTAGGATTAACACGACGACGATTATTTTATTATTTCTCTCGGTGGGAGGCCATAACATCGGCTGCCGGCAGAAATTACCACCCACCAGACAAAGTCTTGCCGCCAAGCGATTCGTCGTGTTCCGGCATGAGGTCTGGTGAAGCCGTACGGAGGACGGGTCTGGGCAGTTATGTTGCGATGTGTGTCGGGTACGATGGGCCAAATGTTGTTGTGTCGGGAGTTTGGTCGTGGAGAGTCTCCAGATCAATCTCCCTCTAACTCAGCATCGTTTGCTCGTGTTGGTCTTGGGTTTACCATTGCATCACCTCGCTCAACTGCCGTCATCCTTCCTATTCCTAAGTTTTTTAAGTGAATAGGCTTAATAAACTAGTGCGCTTTACCACCAACGATTGCATCACTGCTTACCATTAGGCGGGATTGCAGTCAAGCACTAGTTTATAATTATTAAAAAAAAAAAACACTCTCCAAAAGGCATCCTGTAGAACACCGACAGGCTGGCTACTCCAGGCTTTGAAGACCGTTTTGAGCTAAATCTGGGTCGCCAATTAACCTACTCACGACATGATTTTTACAGAAACGATCGTCTATGATAAGAAAGAAAGAAAAAACGTTTATTTGCCGTAAACATAATGCAAAAGTTTACAAAAACACAAAAAATAAGAAATCGTTGAGGGAACATGCGTCACATCCACGCAAAACAGCCATTCCAACATCAATAAATTAAATAAATGTAGATATGTGTATACTATGTATAATGCCGTATTCATTAAAAAAAGGTGCCAATGGTACATTCTTTTCTATCATGATAATTTTTTTAACTTGGGAAATTGTTCTTGTGAAACATCGATGCGTTTTTCTGAAAATAATCTATCGGTAATCTATTAGTAGCCTCAATACCTACGAGTCATCATCATCAACCATCTTTTTGTTGTCCCACTGCTGGGCACATAATACTACATAATAAAGTCCAGGTTTCTTCAAGAGGTTTTCCTTCACCTTCAGTCATTGGTGTCCAAGATATACTTAGAAAGTACATATAACTTTAGAAAAGTTACATTGGTACCTGCCTGACCTGGAATCTAACCCGCGCCCTCATACTTGAGAGGCTGGTGTTTTAACTACTAGGCCACCACGACATTACATACCTACGAGTACTGAATCGTAAATAATGTGATCATCCTTCATCACAATCCGTTAAATAAGTGTAGACTGTTTGACCTTCATCACTTTTTTTTCACTAATACAGGCCAACCAACCACTTTTGATGATTCTTTTGATGAATTATAATATTTTACTTAGAAAATCGATTTGTGAATTTTCTGAAAATAAATTTTATGTATTGTAGCGATAATCTCAATTATTTTCCCATCATCATTTCAGCCGAAAGAAGACCCACGACGACCGATCCTGCGCTTCCCGCATCCAGCGGTTTCCCGCGACCTTCACCAGGTCGTCGGGGCTTACCCACGCTGCGTCTTCCGCTGCGTAGTCGCCACTTGAAAACCCGTCGGCTCCATCGGGCATCGGTCCTGCGGCCAATGTGCCCGGCCCACTGCCACTAATTCTTCGGGCTATGTCGGTTACACCCATTTTTCTGCAGATCTCCTCATTTCTGATTTAATCACGCAGTGAACCCCCAAGCATAGCCCTCTCCATTGCCCTTTGAGTGACCTTTAGCTTTCTTATAAGGCCCATTGTTAGCGACCACGTCTCAGTTCCATATGTCATCACTGGCAACGCACACTGGTCGAAGACTTTTGTCTTGAGACACTGAAGTATTTCGGAAGAGAAAATTCTATGTAGCTTCCTCATCGACCGATGATTTCTGATTGACTTCTTTCTCGAAGCTGGACCTTCCTAACTGGATAGTTTGTCCCTAGTATACATAACTGTCAACAACTTCGAGAATGGTAGGTACAACATGGGAATGAATTATTTTCTTAGGAAAGTTCAATTATAATCATTTTCAGTTTCCAATGCGGGATAAAAAGGGCCCTCCACTTCTTTCCACTTTATCCTGGACATAATAAAATAAAAAGAGCTGTCTGATTCTTCAACCTGTTTGTATATACACGTGGGGGTCATAAAATATTGCCAAAAATGATGTAGCAAAGTATGGAATTAAATAAAAATTGGCAATAAAGTATTCATCCTCGCCTTTCTCTTGTCGTTGTTCAAAATAAGGGGTCGGAGCAGTGTCTGTCTTTCTTCAATACATTTACCGTTGAAATATGAGCAGCGAAAGCTGCAATCAGATTTTTTATTCGATTAGCGTTATTCGTCCTAATTGAATCAATTGACGACAAACATTTTAATTGAAATAACTGCAAACGTCAGAGTAAGACCTTTTTAGCGTGATACTTAAGTATTCATTTATTTTAATACTCGTACACACTTAATATGTAGATGGCTGTGACATCCTATAGACCAATACTTAAATTAATGAGACAAGGTTACCCCATTGCCCTATTAATCAAACGAATTGCTATTGGTGGTCGAAACAAGTAGGTGTAGACGACAGCACATCAAGCTACTGCAATCTGTAAGATTTCTTTATTATATTTTCAATTTTATCCCTAAAGCATTAAGGCTCAAGATTGATTGGGAATATTTGGCTGTTTGTTTTGATTTGCTGTCGTCTGTACTTACTTATACTACGATACCCGATACTGGCACTAAGCTGCATTCGATTACACTGAAAGATGATCGATCCCAACATAATTGGAAACAGGCGAAGTAGATGATCATATAAAAATAGAACAATTATCATTTAATCATTTTTGTATGCAGTATAACTACATCGTTCACCAATTACGAGAATTCGATATTCAAATGTCGCCAATAGTCATTCAAATATCGTTCATGCTCTACTTGCTTGATGAGCGACCGATGGCCGATCGTGGACCAACGCGGGGAATTCCAAGCATTCCTGCACAAGCAGGTTTAGATGACAAAAAATACGTTCATGTATGTAGTAGCAATATTATTAATTTGCAGAAATTAGCAAGCTATTTAGCGCAAGTATTGAACAACTTGTTGAGGTGAAGAAAGATATTCGAACTGGGTGCAAGCATGATCAGCACCCTAATTACGTAACACACAATTACTGTCAGTTGGAATCATTTCGAAGTATATTAATTACTAATCCATTGCTAGATGTGTTCGAAAACGTGTCTGTTCAACAACGTAAATAACGCAATGAATGTTGTTGAACGGTCAAAATGAAACCCATCGCTACTTATAGTGTTACGCTGCTGAAGGCCAATTCTCGTAATTAAAAACGTTTATAATCTAGCCGCAGTCTCATCTCGGCGACAAACAAATATCAAAATGTAGGATCTAACTCGAGTTGGTCTCCAAAGCCTAGAGCACAGGCGTAGAGTAGCCAGCCTTTCGGTGTTCTATAAGATGCATTTTGGGGAGTGTGCGAGGGAATTGCATGATTCCCCCATCTCCGTTCCACCATCGGACGACCCGTCGTACGGCTGGTTTCCACCCTTACGTTGTTAACACCACTACGATCCGGACGAAGCGTTTCGCCTCCTCCTTTATACCGCGTACATCGAGGGACTGGAACAATTTGCCAGCGGCGGTGTTTCCGTCGGACTACAATTTGAGTGTCTTCAAGGCTAGAGTGAATAGGCTCATAATAAACTAGTGCGCTTTACCAGCAACGATTGCGTCACTGCTTACCATCAGGCAGGATTGCGGTCAAGCGCTAGTTTATAAAAAAAAAAGGAAAATTAGAAGTATTTTTAACAGATTAAGATCGAGATCTGACTGTGGACATTCTTAAAATTACTAGAATTACCCCTTCTAACGATAATCAAAGCTTATGCAGTTGAATAAGTTTTCAGAAATTGTAATAGTTACCTACATAATCACACAGGCCTCCTCTCGATGAGAGGGAGTGGGCCGTAATCTACCACACAGGCCCAGTGCGGGTTGATAGATGTCACATGTTCTCTAAGTTTTTTTTTTTAAGTTTTTAGTTGTGTTTTAAGTTTTTTCTTCGAGAACATCGTGAGGAAACAGGCATATCCTAGAAGCAAAACTTCGAAGACAAAGGTTACCTATTCATATTAAAAAAATACATTTTTTAGAAAAAAAGATAAAGAAAATACATTTTTTTGCACTGACTTAAAGGATTTAATAAGGATTAGAATTATCTTATATATAAAATTCTCGTGTCACAGTTTTCGTTCCCATACTCCTCCGAAACGACTTGACCGATTCTCATGAAATTTCGTATATACATTCGCTAGGCATGAGAATAGGTTTTTATCTACTTTTTATATCAATACTATTTATGCGGATGAAACCGCGGGGCGCAGCTAGTAAAATATAAATATCCCAAGAAGGCCCTGGTCAGCAAAAACGCCAGACAAGTAGTGCCTGACTTCGTTTTCTACTGGACCTGAAGTGTGAGAGGATGTAAATCAGTTTTATTCTGAAACGTGACATGTGCATAGATTATAATAAAATAAAAATAAACGATCATCATTCTTTTTTTTTTAATAATTATAAACTAGCGCTTGACTGCAATCCCGCCTGATGGCAAGCAGTGAAGCAATCGTTGAGTGTAAAGCGCACTAGTTTATTAAGCCTATTCACTTAAAAAACTTAGGAATAGGAAGGATGACGGCAGTTGAGCGAGGTGATGCAATGTTAAACCCAAGACCAACACGACCAAACGATGCTGCGCTGGAGGGAGATTGATCTGGAGACTCTCCACGACCAAACTCCCGAGACAACAACATTTGGCGCATCGTACCCGCCACAGATCGCAACACAACTGCTCAGACCCGTCCTCCGTACGGCTTCACCAGACATCATGCCGGAACACGACGAATCGCTTGGCGGCAAGACTTTGTCTGGTGGGTGGTAACTTCCGCCGGCAGCTGATGTTATGGCCTACCACCGAGAACCGCCGTCACCGCCCTGCCCTTGTGCTAATTTGCCGAGATTTGATAGAGAAGTATGGAAAAATATGTATGTTTTGTTGCTCGGAGTTTCTCTGCGTTATCCAATCAGATATGAGGAGATCTGCAGAAGAACCAAAGTCACCGCCATAGCTCTTCGAGTCGCTAAAATAAGTGGCAGTGGGAAGGGTACATTACTCGTAGAACCGATGGCCGATGGGGCAGTAAGGTCCTGGAGTGGCGGCCACGTACCGGAAGACGCAGCGTAGAGAGGCCTGTAACAAGGTGGACCGATGACCTGGTGAAGGTAGAGGGAAGCCGATGGATGCGGGCAGCACAAGACCGGTCATTGTAGAAAGCCTTGCGGGAGGCCTTTGTCCAGCAGTGGACCTCTATATTCTGAAGAAGAAGAGGAAGAAGAAAGTCCTTCTATCCACTATACATAATAGGGATGTGTCCAAGGTATGAAAATAAAAAAAAAAAATATTTAGTCCGTCTTATAGATAACAAAAAAAAAAAAAAATTAAGACCCGTATTTTTTATTTTGTCTAAATTACCAAAAACTACTGAGATATAGCGTATTAAAGCTACGGAGTGTGGGCTATTTACGTCACGCCGTGGTATGAAATATACCACGGCGTGACGTCATGCGGCATTTCAAATCAATTATATATCTTCCTAAGTATTTGAATGAAAGAAAAATAAAAATACGTGTTCAATATGTTTTATAAAACTATCTGATGGACATTCAATTATTTTTTAGGACACAACCCAATTATGTATGTACTATATTGATTTAATTACTCTTAAGAAAGTAATCCAATAATGCTATCTCATACATAATGTATACTAATACTAACATGCCACATACCTATTTGACAACACGATTGGTGCAGCGGCTGAACATTCGACTGCTACGCTGCGTGTCGCGGGTTCGATCCCCGCGCGGAACAAATATTTTTATGGCCTACAGGTAGTTGTTGCGGGTGTGGCTGTGTGTATGTGAGTTTAAATCTTTGTAAACGTACCCACGATACAGGAGTAATTCCTACTATGGGTCAATGACCTAAAAAATTTCATATTTTTTTTTTTTTTTTTGTGTAAATTTTGATCTAGCGCTTGACCGCAATCCCGCCTGATCGTAAGCAGTGATGCGATCGTCGATGATAAAGAGCGCTAGTTTATTAAGAGCCTATCCACTCTAGCGTTGAAGACACTCAAATTGTAGTGTGACGGAAACACCGCCGCCGGCAAATTATTCCAGTCCCTCGATGTACGCGGTATAAAATAGGAAGCGAAACGCTTCGTCCGGATCGTAGTGGTGTTAACAACGTAAGAGCGCAAAGTCGGCGTACGAAGGGTCGTCCGATGGTGGAACGGAGTGAATCCAGAGTAGCCAGATGGCATTTCGCAGCACCAGCCCAAATGTGGTGGCAGTACTCAACACACGAGCGGACCTGTGCTTTGTATAACATTAGAAGCTGCGTTGGTGTGAAGTACCGCCGGACCTTTGCGATGACGCCAAGTTTTCTGGCAGCCACCTTGGCCTTGGACACAATGAACCGCCCAAAGTTTTGGTTCGAGGAAATCCCAACTCCTAAAAGCTGAAGGCGGTCGGTGTACTCCAAGGATACATTCTGAAAAGTAGGTGCCAAGGTGAACGGGCTCCTTTTAGCGGTGAAATAGGACGTGCAGAGAACTTGAGTTCCTACCTGAACGGAAAATCCCAGTTACGCAGATATTATTATGATTCTTAAAAATATATAAGAACTGCCATCAATTCATTTCGTTCTGCTACTTTTTTGATTGCTTTTCTGTTGAAAGGAAATAAAACGTAATACATAGAATATAAAACTATTTTCATATACTATTTGGGCCCAAACACCTCTCTTTAGAGCCAAATAACATAAACCACCACTCTATTGGACTCACTACTGAAAATGTCACAGTCGCATCCGAAGCTTTTCAGCTTTGGAGTCTAGGGTCCGCTTTACCAGTCTAACTGCTGATTTTGGCTAAACTTCGATATTTTCCATGAAGCGACTACCGGCTGACCTCCACATCCCGAAGGCGATATCGAAGCATTGTAGTTAGACCAATTGTTGGACATTTGAGGGCTCCAACAACCCGTAACGACTGCCATTAGATGTTCGTAGTCGGGACCAACGGCTACACGTGCTTTTCGACAACACGACAGTCTTTGATCGTCTTTGGTCTATCTTTCTTCGAAAGGGAGTAACGCTGTAATTTACCATACGGCCCAGAGCAAATATCAAAATACCAGAGCAAATATAATAAATAAATAAATAATAAATATATATATACGGACAAATCACACAGATTGAGCTAGCCCCAAAGTAAGCTCGAGACTTGTGTTATAGGATACTAACTCAAAGATATTTTTTTTTATAAGTTATAAACTAGCGCTTGACCGCAATCCCACCTGATGGTAAACAGTGATGAGATCGTTGATGGTAAAGCGCGCTAGTTTATTAAGAGCCTGTTCACTCTAGCCTTGAAGACACTCAAATTGTAGTGTGACGGAAACACCGTCGCTGGCAAATTGTTCCAGTCCCTCGATGTACGCGGTATAAAAGAGGAATCGAAACGCTTCGTCCGGATCGCAGTGGTGTCAACAACGTAAGGTACGTTTCGATACTATATTTATAATAGATACTTAAACAATATGTAAAGAAAACCCTGTCTAACCCATAAGGATAATAAAGGTTAGGTAAACACTTGACCAAATATTATGAAATATAATATAAAATTTTACGTAATCATCATAGTAACAATACTAATGAATTTTGAAATAATCTTTCTTCCCGCGAATTAATTCCAACTTCCCCGAAATTTGGTAATTTTTAAAAATGCGATGCGACCACGTGCCGCGTGCCCTGCCCCCCGCCGCCCGCGGAAGGGTTGCTTACCGCACATATATTAAGTTACCTCTTTTTGCGAAATAATATTTATTTTTTTAGGGGGATTATTTTTTTAAGTTTAGCCCGGCTTTGTATCTATTAGTAGAATCAGTTATCGATACCTAACAATACCTTCACGAATAGGACAGGCTTTTCTTTACATATTGTATAGATAAACATCCAAGACCCAGGCCAACTGGCCAATCAGGAAAAGATCGTTTTCCATCATGACCTGGCCAGAGATCGAACCCGGGGCCTCCACGTCGCAGGCAGGCATGTTGACTGCTGCGCCACGGAGGACGAGAAAAAACGGTAATTGTCACATGTTTTCGAATTTGAACAATGAGAAAATTTCAACATGCACGTAACGTAACATAAACAAAAAACTTTATTGTTTTACAAATGTTTTATGTTGTATAAAGTATTTTTTATTCCTGGATCATGTGTAAAGAAATGACGTTTATCGAAAGATAAAACAGAATTACTTTGCAACACCTCGACAGTCCCGTAAAAGTGTAGATAAATATAGATAAATTTATTTACTATCTGGCAAAAAATCTCCGGAGCGTAAACTCCGAAACATTCACATCTTTGTATCAAGCTACATTTAGAAAAAGTTAGGATTTAGCGTCCATGTAATGAAATGAAATGAAATGAAATCGTTTATTAAGTAAGTAGGATCACTGATCACTTTTACACGTCATGTTTATTTTTTATATTATTTTTTTATAACTAGATGAGGCCGGCATTGCCTAACTGACTACCTCTGAGAAGAAATAGCCGAAACAAACTCAGGGATCATCGTCTTTTTTCAAGTCCAGACATTAAAAATGAAAATGTTTACAATAATTTACCTTATAATTACGCATATTGCTTAATAACAATTAACAATGCTTAACAGAGCGAGCAGCTCAGTCCCAAGCTTTTTTTGTCTTCTAAATAATCTGTGATTTTATAATACCCCTTTTTGCCAAGTTTGGCCTTTATATGGTTCTTAAATCGTTTAATGGGTAAGTTTCGAACGTCCATGGGAAGCTTGTTGTAAAAGTGTATACATTGACCCATGAACGAGTTGCCTACTCTGTGGAGACGAGTGTGATGTAAAGCAAGATTGTGTTTGTTCCTGGTATTTATATTATGAATATCGCTTATCTTCTTAAAATTCGAGATATTTTTGATTTTTGAGGGATTTTCGATGTTTACCAAATACTCAACATTTATATTTTTCAAGCTTTAGCGTGATTTAGAATTATCTCTAACCAAATACTAAAACTGCTTACACATTAGGTCATTTCCTCTTTTATTCCATTATCCCTATTATTTTCGAATAATTAATTCTATTCTGCGAAATTCGCATTAAAATATAAGCAATAGTTCGACTCCTATAGAATTTCAACTAATAAGTGGGTAGAACATGATAATAACTTAGCACGTAGGGTCCGGATGCAACTCTGCTCCACCCTTATATTGAATTTTACCCTACTCCTATCAGCCTCAATTCTATTCCTAGCACTGGGTAAAAGACTTCCTGTCTGAACGGTCCCTCCGAGTTGTTGTCGACGGCCCATGTCGACTAATGCCTGTGTTCCTCAGGGTCTATTCTCTCTGCAACTCTGTTTTTGCTGGACATTAACGATCTGCTGATGCCCGGTGTCTATGGGTATGCAGATGACAGCACAATTGTAGAGAGATACCTGCCGGATGTTCGGGCTAGTAGGAAATCATTCCTGTCCGAAAGAGAGACTATGGTAGAGCGTACGAGTGTTGCACTATAGGCAGTCTCCGAATGGGATAATGCCAATGTTGTAGCATTCAAT
This sequence comes from Sesamia nonagrioides, assembly GCA_017933935.1. Classification (NCBI taxonomy): domain Eukaryota; kingdom Metazoa; phylum Arthropoda; class Insecta; order Lepidoptera; family Noctuidae; genus Sesamia; species Sesamia nonagrioides. The sequence goes on from JADWQK010001108.1 coordinate 120,789, forward strand.
GCCGCCAAAACATAGGCATGTCTTTTCACCGCCAAAAGGAGCCCGTTCACCTTTTCGAAATGAATCCTTGGAGTGTACTGACCGCCTTCATCATGAGTTCGATCCCAGGTAGACAGGTAGTGGAATGTGTATCTGTTTGTGTAGGTGACTTTAAATATTTCTAACCATTTCACACCCACGATACAAGAGTGATTCTTAATGTGCGGCAAAACTAGACTTGTTCACACGTTGTGGCATATAAAAAGATCATAACCACTGCTCTGAAAACCGTGAAAGAAAACATTGCGAGGAAACCGGCTTGTCCTATAACTGAATATTCGAAGGCATGTCACATCCACCAATCTGCATTGCCACTGCGTGGTGGACACTCACGACAGCCTCCAGGGCGTAGCGGTAAACGACGCGGCCGCTGCGCAAGGAGGCTCGGGTTCGATCCCCGCACAGTGTAAATATTTGTATGCATGAATATGAATATTTGCACTGGTCTGGTCGTGCCTCGGAAAGCACGTTAAGCCGTTGGTCCCGATTGCCATGCGAACATCTAGTGGCAGTCGTTACTGGTTGTTGGAGCCCTCAAATGTCCAACAATTGGTCTAACTGCAACGCTTCGATTTCGCCTTCGGGTTGTGGAGGTCAGACGGCAGTCGCTACACGGAAAATGTCGAAGTTTAGCCATATCAGCAGTTACTCTGGTAAAGCGGACCCCAGACTCCAAAGCTAAAAAAGCTTCGGATGCGACTGGGATTAACGCTGAGATGATGATGACTGCGTGATGGACACACTCCCTCTCACCGAATGGAGACCTGTATCCAGAGTGGGAACATTGCTTTTTATAACATATCAGACTATGCGGCTGATTTTATGCTATAAAAAGCAAAGACCAAACTGGTCTAAGAATAGTTTCATAGGCGTAGGAGGTAATCGTCTAATTGTGACACCTGCATGATCTAATTTCATGTGCCAAGCACTAACTATAGACTGTTAACGGTGTTTATATTTTGCACATGCGTGCGATAATAGCTCAGGTCATAACACTCGAGGTAAACGAAGGCTACTTACAAATAGTACATAATAGTGCTGATGGAAGGGCCTGCTGTAGTAAATAATAGTAGGTAAGTACATACGAGTACTACACGATGTTTACTTGAAATTTATTGAACAATATACTCAAGTTTCTTGAATAAAATCCCTTGTCCAGGATTTTATTCAAGAAACTTGAGTTTATTGTTCAATAACATGATCCAATGCTTGATTCAGAACTCTGGGCAGTAATTTCCTCTTATATTATGTTCTCTTATATTCTATTCTATTGTATTCTATGTTATCCATACTATATACTATATATACTATATAATATTATAAATGCGAAAGTAACTCTGTCTGTCTGTCTGTCCGTCTGTCTGTCTGTCTGTCTGTCTGTCTGTCTGTTACGCTTTCCCGCTTAAAGCTGTCAACCGATTTTGATGAAATTTGGTACAGACAATCTTTAGACCCTGAGAAAGAACATAGGCTACCTTTTATCCCGGAAAAACTTGATATTCCCGAGGGAAATCTAAAAAGCGCGATATAACCGAACTCCACGCGGGCGAAGCCGCGGGCGGAAAGCTAGTAATATTATAAATGCGAAAGTAACTCTGTCTGTTTGTCTGTCCGTCTGTCTGTCTGTCTGTCTGTCTGTCTGTTACGCTTTCCCGCTTAAAGCTGTCAACCGATTTTGATGAAATTTGGCACAGACAATCTTTAGACCCTGAGAAATAACATAGGCTACCTTTTATCCCGGAAAAATTTGATGTTCCCGAGTTCCCTCGGGATCTAAAAAGCGCGATATAACCAAACTCCACGCGGGCGAAGCCGCGGGCGGAAAGCTAGTGTTATATATAAGAACAGTTTTGTGCAATATAAATATAGTTTATTTTTTAATTAGGTATTGTTTGTAAACTAAGTATAAGGTGCAGATGACAGCACATCAAGCTACTACAATCTGTCAGATTTCCTTATTATATTTTCAACTTTATCTCGTTGTTTGGGAATATCTCACAGTTTCCGTGTTGATAAAAATCGCTTTTAAATAAAGTGAATAAAAAAAAACATTTCCAATAATGTCTGATAAACCCTCGCGGTTCACACCCAAATCCATTCACAATAACTCCCGTCTGGTCGGAGGATCTTCCCTTTTTTATGGAGGATGACCAAAACACAAGCGTGTCTATTCACCGCCTAAAGAAGCCCGTTCACCTTGGCTCACACTTTTCGGCATGTATCCTTGGAGTGCACCAACCGCCTTCAGCTTTTGTGAGTTGAGATTTCCTGGAACCTAACCTTTGGACGGTTCATTGGGTCAAAAGCCCGGCAGTACTTCACACCAGGATAACTTCTAATCTATACTAATAAATCTAGAAATGCTAGGTAACAGTAAACTTGAATTAATTCTCGATTTCTGGATTTGAAAACATACCCGACGGCAATACGGTGTCTGACGTCATGTGTGTTGTTTGAAGGTATAGATTCCATATACGCATCGGCGCCATAGGTAGGTTGTCTGTTTATTAAATATTATTCGCGTGCATAATAAATTTTAAAAGTCTATTAAATTTAAGAAGAGACTTCTTTAGAGATAACTATCACCTTTTTAAATATACTTTCGTACCTTTCTTCTCGTCAGTTAATATGTGTATAATATACAATATTAATATGTATCCATACGAATATTATAAATGCGAAAGTAACTCTGTCTGTCTGTCTGTCTGTCTGTTACGCTTTCCCGCTTCAACCTCTCAACCGATTTTGATGAAATTTGGCACAGACAATCTTTAGACCCTGAGAAAGAACATAGGCTACCTTTTATCCCGGAAAACCTTGATGTTCCCGAGGGAACTCTAAAAACCGCGATATAAGCGAACTCCACGCGGGCGAAGCCGCGGGCGGAAGGCTAGTAATATATAACTTTATGTATACAATGGAGCTTTAAATTGTGTGTTCTTTTTGCATTTTGTAACTTATCAAGTTCCGCACCGATAACGAAAACCACTAACACTAAATATTTTCCACCAGTTAATAGATAATATTGATAGGTAGGTGGCCCTCTAAAAATGTTTAGTTTAAAATTCGTTCTGATAAGTAATAACGTTAGAATTAAATTAGAGTTTATTTTCTATCACGTGAAACTGTTCATTATTTAGAACTTATTACAATATGAAGGTTAACATGATAACGTTGTCAAAGTTATGTAGATATCGATAAACCAGTATTCTAAAAAAATAAAGCTCCATTTAACGTAATGATGTGAACACGTGATGTGGCTTTTTTGCGAAAGCGATAAACACCAAATCGTGTATACATAACCTATCATTTAATGTAAACAATGTGTAGAGCTCCACTCTGAAATCCTATATTTTTTTCCTGAGCTAAACTGGCGTGTGCTTTTAAACATGGCAGCGAGCGAACACCGCCGCTTAGTGTACTCGCAACCGGTGACGGAGGCACGCGTCAACACGTTCGATAATAAATTGCGGACATCAATAAATAAAAATAAGAATTAAAACAAATGTGCCAAAGGAATTTCATTCCAGTTTCAAAACTTGACGTGTTTAACAAATAAACGGAAAAGCGCGGGAGTGAGTGTTTGGACGCGTTCGTATGTATGGATGTAAATTAACCGGCGTTACGGAGCATTCCAATTAATTCAAATTGGTCAAGGTCCGCTTAAAGATTGGAGTATATTGGTGTGAAATTATTTACTTTCATATCCTGCTTCACGTGACCATAGGTGAGTGACATTTCATAAGGCTAGTCTAGTCCCAGCTTTATTTTTAACACAAACGCTAGGATGCGCGGACGCAACTATTTTTAGTTCACGGTGCGTTCGGACCTACATTCTAAACTATATTCTCATATTACAGGAAAAAGTTAGAAGAGTGATTAAACATAACAATTCGATATTTACGTTACATATTTCTTATAAAAAAATGTTTATATTTTTTCATAAATAAGTAGGAGCAATGCCAAGTACTTAGTACAAAAAATTCGAATGACAAATTATTATGTCACCACCCAAAAGTTATTTACATTAATTAAATGTGATAGGCCATTGTTATCGCAATCACAAAATCCAATAAGTATACCATATTGTAAATTGACATCCATTTCCCGCTAAGACGCTCCTTTAATTTAATTTTCAACACCACTGTGTAAAACTGAACTTATTAATTAATAAGATAACACGCTGTTTGCCTCATTAATTATTTTCCGCAAACAAGATCGCCCTCAATAAATAAAATAGTAGGTAGGTAACCTATAGTGCATGCTCAGAACAGAAAAAGTAATTTTATTATCTTGATTAACCATATAAAAAAATGCTGATTGGCTTGACATAATCGGAACACATTCATAATGAGTTCGTTCACTTAAAGAATTCTGACATTATCAAGAATTCTGTCACGTACCTTTTTCAAATATTTGTAAACGATGGAATAATTGGTAATAGATTTCTGAAATAACACGACTGTGTAGATAATAATTTCATCGACGCTAAACTAAATATTATAAACGAGCTGTTGCCCGCGACTCCGTCCGCGTGAACTTCAGTTTATAAGCGCCTGTTAAAATAATGGGAGCAATATTACCCCCGTTTTCGCAATATTTCTTGTTCCTGCTCTGCTCCTATTGGTCATAGCGGGATGTTATATAGCCTATGTCCTTTCTCAGGCTCTGGACTATCTGTGTAGCAAATTTCATTACAATCGGTTCAGTAGTTTTGACGTGAAAGCCAGACAGACAGACAGATATACTTTCGCATTTATATTATTAGTATGGATAACTTAGTTTTGTTTTTTTTTCCACGACTAACACTAGAGAAACTTTAACACATTGCCAATTACATATTTGTGTTTGAACTTAAATCAGTTCGATCTGTCAAACGCTACGTTTAAATGGAAATTTGTCCGGAAACAATAACGTACGCAAATATATAAATAAATACATTCTTTACACGTGCAATAGATGAATACTATTATGGTGCCTCCGACAAGTTCTTTGCGAGCGCTTGTGGTGCAAGCAGAGCTTCAGGCATGGTCATAAAGAATACGATTTTATCTTAGTACGAGTAAATCGTTCAGGTTGAAAACAATATAGATAACTAATAGATACTATGACATAACATTAAGCCCATAATCCCACGGCCAAGGGATGAGGCAGAGGTGACCCATCATAAACAAAAGTCGATTAACACGATATGATTGGATAATGCATTTTTGCTTTTTATAATAGAAGCTAAGAGTCAAAGAAGAGACAGAAAGAATCAGAGTGTTGTGCTATTAAATGTTACTTCGATTTCGATTTTAATAGAATATTTTGCTCAGTAAAATTTCGAAAACTAGAGTGTCAGACTTTTGGTGCTGTCTGGATCTACCTGGAGTATTCACACGTCTCGTGTAATAGGGAACGAGCTTATGGTTATCAACTGGGTACAAATCCAGACTCTGGGCTGTTATTGAGAGGATCCTATAGAAAAAACATAATAATACTTTGCCTTACTATTAGTATGTGTAATAGACATGCAATCTCTAAGTTCTTTTTAGTGTTTACTTCTTCTAATAAATTAATTTTGAGAAACATGGAAGTTATGCGGTTAGATAACAAGTCAAAGAACTTTTTTAATTCAACAGTCTGAAGAAAGAAAACAGTGTAAGTTTTAACACCGTTATTAATCAGGCTCTATTAAAACTTATTGAACCTACCTATTAGATTTGTTCAGTTTTTAAAAAATATGGAAAGGAAGAACGATAAATCTCTGTCGTTTTCTTTTTATTGTTTTAATACGTAGTTGCAAAGTTTTAATTTCCACGGCTGAACTCTTAAAACGTGCCACCATCGGCGGGTGTTGAGAGGGGGTGGGGGGGGGGGGTTTGCATGACCTCCCCCAAGTATTTTTTTTTGCCGGAACCCCCCCCCCCTTTTTTTATATGAATTTTTGTAAATCTTAAAAATTGCTCTAAACAAAACGCAATATTTTCGGTCTGTCATTGTAAATGTGTGTATGAGAGAAATGTATCTAGTTGGAAAACGAACAGCGGGGGGTGCAGGGGGGTGGTAGCCCCCCGCAATAAAAAAAAACTAAAAAACTGATCCCAAATCTAACTTTGTTCGGTTAGGTTAGGTTAGGCTTGTGTAAAACACACAAGCGGAGCGAGCGAAGCGAGCGGAACGTTCGAACTGAGTCAAAAAAGGCTAGGATAGGTTAGGTTTAGATAGGTGTTAAAGAAACCTATTAATCTTTATACTTGTTTATTTTACAGAACAAAAATTCATATAAAAAAGGGGGGGTTCCGGCAAAAAAAAATACTTGGGGAGGTCATACAAACCCCCCCCCCCCACCCCCTCTCAACCGGTGGTGGCACGTTTTAAGAGTTTTACCATTTCCACAACAAAATGTTTTCAGTAATTGTGTAGTATAAATATAATGTTTACGAAAAATTAACCACGGTTTTTTACATACGCGTTTTTACACACGCGAATATTATTTTTACAAGTAGTATATTTTTTTCAAATTCACTGTAATAAAACGGTAGACGCTAAATGAGGTTTTCATAAATTATAGCAATTTTATAACCAGCCAGTAGTCAGTCATTGTAACGCGCGAGAGCCACAGATAAAAATCCGCTGGTAGGTCGAACTCGACCTTCAGTTTAAAAAAATAAACGACTTTTATTTGTGAATGTGCTAAACCGTGATGTTTGTTATACAATGGGCGGGACAAGACTTGACCTTTAATGACGAAAGATGCACATGTAAAATTTATAACAATAACATGTTTTATTCATTATGCTAATTATTCGCAGATATGATTCACGTTAGTATAATAAGTTCAAGAACAGACACGCAGTGTTACTCTTTAAAAGAATAAGCCTAAAATGTATTACGCATTTAAGTTAAAATAATTATAAAAGTGGCGCCATACACTCAATGTCAACTGCTTATTTATGGCTTGAACAGTATATCTCGCAGGTGTTAAAATACTTTAATGAGGATATTCAGTAGAAGTATCACGTGAGTGAAGCAAACAGAATGCTGATGTACAAATGAAACCTACAAATGAATCTTGCATTGTATATTATATGTATACAAAATATTTTATTTATGCGAAACCCGAGACACGTGTCCTGTATTTTTAAGTAGAGACTCTATGTACAAAATTTCAGAAAGATATAATGAAAAACCACAAAGTTATGAGCTTGCTATTCTACTTGGTTGTCCTAACAAAAATATGGTCAAAGTACCGCTCGGGCGAGCAAGGACGGTACGTTGATCTCTGGCGTCAGCCGTAGCGCGCGCGCAAGTACTATGATCTATCGTAACCGCTCGATATCGACACTGCAACAATTTCTAAATGTATTTGGGAAAAAATATAACATGGTGTAAAGATGATTGGAATCGATTCAGTTGCTTATTCTGAACAAACTGTATTCAGGTTTCGCATAAACAAAACTTAACGTTGTATATTGAAACCACAAATTGGAATTCCAACTCCACAACATCAATATCTCGGTACTATAGCAATTATGTACTTCATTTATACAATATGTAAAGAAAACCTTGTCCGATCCGTGAAGGTATTATTAGGTATTGATAACTGATTCTACTAATGCCCACAAAGACAGGCTAAACTTAAAAAAAAAATCCCCCTAAAAAAAAATATTATTTCGTAAAAAGAGGTAACTTAATACATGTACGGTAAGCAAGCCCATCCGCGGGCGGCGGGGGGCAGGGCACGCGGCACCTGTGACGTGGTCGCGTCGCTATTCGCTTATAATAATACCGGTGTTGCCATTTTTTAAAAAATTACCAAATTACGGGGAAATTGGAATTAATTCCCGGGGAAAAAGGATTATTTCAAAATTCATTAGTATTGTTACTATGATGATTATGTAAAATTTTATATTATATTTGGTCAAGTGTTTACCTAACCTTTATTATCCTTATGGGTCGGACAGGGTTTTCTTTACATATTGTATAAAAACAGGTGCTTTAGATTAAAAGAAAATTGTAAAGAAAAAAAAAGCCCTTAAAATTATTAAAAAATACTTAAATAAGCTAAATATACATACATCCTGTTACCAAAATATATACTTATCTTATATTATATACATAAAAACTAAGATTTGGGAGAGGGTTTTATCTTAGACCTTTAATACTTGATCACACAAATATGTACCTATTTTCAACTAGTCTGATGATCTACAAACGTCTACATTATATCCGTTTACTTATATTTTTAAAGATTACATATAGGTACTATATGTCATCATAAGTCGTGGTGGCCTAGTGGTTAAAACACCAGCCTCTCGAGTATGAGTGCGCGAGTTCCATTCCAGGTCAGGCAAGTACCAATGTAACTTTTCTAAAGTTATATATACTTTCTAAGTATATCTTGGTCAGCAATAACTTAAGGCGAAGGAAAACATCTTGAGGAAACCTGGACTTTAAGTCTGAAATCGCCAACCCACATTGAGCAAGCTTGGTGATTACACTCAATCCTTCTTCAGTGGGACGATAAAAAGGTTGATAATGATCATATGTAATCTTTATAGCTTTACCTCAGTATACATACACTTAAAGCTATATAATCTTTATAATCTTTATTTATTATATAAGCTATATAATCTAGCTTTAAGATATATAATCTTTAAAGCTTTTCCTCAGTATACATACACTTAAAGCTTATAAGAATAGTATACTTTACCACGTGATTCGCAAAAATTTTAGTTAGCTACCATCATTAAAATCTACAAAAAGTTTCAATAGTAACAGGTCTGGTATTTGACACAATCTTTAATTAAAAGTATTGCGCAGGACCGGTCAGCGTGGAGATCCTTGAAGAGGGCTATGTCCAGCAGAGGACTTCTTTCTGCTGAAATGTTGATGATGATTGCGTTGTTTTCCTCACTCTATTTATTACCCACAAAGGAACGATCAAATCAAATAATATCTATACTAATATATAAAGCTGAAGAGTTTGTTTGTGCGCGCTAATCTCGGGAACTGCTGGTCCGATTTGAAAAATTCTTTTTGCGTTGGATAGCCCATTAATCCAGGAAGGCTTTAGGCTATATAACATCACACTGCGACCAATAGGAGCGGAGCATAACTAACTCCACGCGAACGAAGTCGCTGGCGACCGCTAGTAGAAGATAAAAAGGCCCTGATTCCCTTGATCACAAAGTAAACTAAATTTAAGTTCATCTTTTTCTTACTATTTTAGTAAGAAGAGAACAGAAGATAAAATTTTAGTTTAGACCTGTCAAATTAGTCCGCTCCTGACGTAATTTGACGTATTTTTGGTCGCCATGTTTATAATCGCGTCATCAACCTTTTATCGTCCCACTGCTGGGCACAGGTCTCCTCTCATACAGAGAAGGATTGAGCGTAATAACCACGCTTGCTCAATGCGGGTTGGCGAAGGTTTCCTCAAGATGTTTTCCTTCACCTTTTTAATCAGCCATTGTTGTCCAAGATATACTTAGAAAGTACATTAACCTAGAAAAGTTGCATTGGTACTTGCCTGAGATGGAATCAGACCCGCACACTCGTACTTGAGAGGCTGGTGTTTTAACCACTAGGCCACCACGACTGCTGACTAGACTGTTAACTGGAACTAAAATGTTATCTTCTGTCCTTTTCTTAATGTAATAGAAAGGAAAAGATGCGCTTATCTTAAAATTAGTTTATTTTGTGGATAAGAGAATCGGCTCCAATGACGTACTGCTACTATAAAAAAATTAATGGATTAATTAACGGATTTATTAATGAATTTTATTGCATTGTAATCTGTATTTGTGATTAATTCTGGAAAACATCACATATATAAAATAATCGGCAGTAAATGACATTTTTTTTATGATATAATACAGACATATCTAAAACCTAGATTGCAATTGACGCAGGAAATTCATTGAGCCATTTCACTAGATTGCATATAAAAAGAAAATACTTATCTACATAAGATTTACAATAATTTGGTCCGTTACAAAGAGAACCTTACCTCAGGAGTTCTAGTCAACTTTGTCTATGAAGACCGTTTACTAAAGGTCGTCTAAAGGGTTTTGACAAGTCTGTACACAGCTTTTTTATAGTAAGTACATTTTTTTTAAAGTCATGACGTGGCCACTATGCTGCGATATTTCAATGTCCTTTATGAATTATTTACTGAATGCACTTTTTACTACATAAATCACGCACTTTTATTTAGTAAACAACACTATAAATAATTTTAAAAGTCCAATGAAAAATGAGCGTGACACTCAGCTTGACTTTCCCGTCAAAACTCCGTAAGTAAATACATTTAGTTCACATTTTAAAAGTCGTATGTGTGTATACAATATGTAAAGAAAACCCTGTCCGATCCGTGAAGGTATTGTTAGGAATCGATAACTGATTCTACTAATGCCCACAAAGACAGGCTAAACTTAAAAAAAATCCCCCCAAAAAAATAAATATTATTTCGCAAAAAGAGGTAACTTAATACATGTGCGGTAAGCAACCCCTTTCCGCGGGCGGCGGGGGGCAGGGCACGCGGCACCTGTGACGTGGTCGCGTCGCTATTCGCTTATAATAATACCGGTGTTGTCACTTCATTAAAAATTACCAAATTTCGGGGAAATTGGAATTAATTCAAGGGAAAAAAGGATTATTTCAAAATTCATTACTATTGTTACTATGATGATTATGTAAAATTTTATATTATATTTGGTCAAGTGTTTACCTAACCTTTAATATCCTTATGGGTCGGACAGGGTTTTCTTTACATATTGTATAAATTAGCGTAGAAACGTTCTAAAATTTTTAAGTTTTTTTTTAACGTTGCCCCACACCTGGAATTTCTCCGGTGTCGTGGGTGCGTTAACAAACATATAAACCCACATACACAAACAGCCAGAACCGGAACAACGACTTGTAGGTCATACAAATATTTGTTCCGTCCGGGAATTGAACCCGCGACACGCAGCGCAGTAGTCAAACATTTAACCATTACGCCAACCGTGCGATAATTAATGGCAGATACGAGCCCGTCCACCATGAAAGTTCGGCTTACACTAGTGTACATATTAGACAATTATTAGGTAATTAATATGAAGTGTTTATCTTTTTTTATTCTTGCCTAACAACGTTTATTAGAACATTTATTCCTTATTTTTTTTTTTTTTAATAATTATAAACTAGTGCTTGACTGCAATCCCGCCTGATGGTAAGCAGTGATGCAATCGTTGAGTGTAAAGCGCACTAGTTTATTAAGCCTATTCACTTAAAAAACTTAGGAATAGGAAGGATGACGGCAGTTGAGCGAGGTGATGCAATGTTAAACCCAAGACCAACACGACCAAACGATGCTGCGCTAGAGGGAGATTGATCTGGAGATTCTCCACGACCAAATTCCCGAGACAACAACATTTGGCGCATCGTACCCGCCACACATCGCAACACAACTGCTCAGACCCGTGCTCCGTACGTCCTTATTTCCTCTGCCAAATAATAATAGCATTTTTATTTTTTTTGTTTTATAGAATACTAGCTTTCCGCTCGCGGCTTCTCCCGCGTGGTATTCGGTTATATCGCGCTTTTTAGATTTCCCTCGGGAAAATAATTTTTTTCCGGGATAAAAGTACCCTATTATTTAATCCGGACTTCTAACTTTACGTCTGCAAATAGTTCATAGAAATCGGTTCAGTAGTTACAGCGTGAAAACGGAACAAAAAAACAAACAAACTCACTTTCCCATTTAAATCATTAAAACATTGTATCAGGCAATTTGCCTAAAATTAACTTGCCACTCAAAAAACTCGATTAAAAACCTCACTGCTATGATAACGACTGCCTGTCATCTGCTGTACTGGCCATATGGCGAACACATTATAAATTAACTTTCTTATATCGTACTTGCGTATTAGTATCAAAAAATAATTTTAATAAGAGATGAATAAATGACGTCAACAACCGTCAATAGGTTGTTGACGTTAACCAATCAATAAACTTGAAACAAAACACTTGTTCCAAATTCAAAAGATTAAAATGACTTAAACTGCAAATAATGATTAATCCATACTAATATTATAAATGCGAAAGTAACTCTGTCTGTCTGTCTGTCTGTTACGCTTTCCCGCTTAAACCTCTCAACCGATTGTGATGAAATTTGGCACAGACAATCTTTAGACCCTGAGAAAGAACATAGGCTACCTTTTATCCCGGAAAAATTTGATGTTCCCGAGGGAAATCTAAAAAGCGCGATATAACAGAACTCCACGCGGGCGAAGCCGCGGGCGGAAAGCTAGTGATTTTATAAAAAGGACGTCAAGAAACGAGTTAGTTGATGCGAATCGACTATATGCATGAATTTTACAAAATATATATATACCTTTTTTTTTTATTATAGTGTATACGTTAATATTATATTGTAATTAATAATATTGTGTATTATACTGATATTGTTAAGTTACCTAATACATTTTTGATTGCTATTATGAAATGAAATCCAAATAAAAATATTTATGAAATTTAAATCAATTTATAAGTGTTTATCTTATTTTATGCATGAAATAAAAGAAAAACTATTGATGTGTTGATTTGCTACACAAGGAAAAATCCAGTTACGTTCTCGTCTCCACATTTAGCAATGCCATATGCCCGTGTACATTTTATTGATAGTTATATTAATACCGTTAATTCGTCTAGGCTACTACAATGTACTTAACAGACCTAGACCTACATTATTCAATACCTAGTTCATTTATAATTTAGACTATGTTTCATACACGGCGAGCCAACTTATGATTAATATTAATCGTGCAAAGTGATTGAAACTGCTGGGGATTTTGTTCCGCCACTTCATCATCATCATCATCCACTCATCCACTGCTGGACATAGGCCTCTTCCACTGCACGCAAACAAGCTCGATCCTGAGCAGTTCTCCGCCAGCCACTTCCAGCCACCTTTTTGATGTCGTCGTTCCATCTCGCCCAAGGGCGTCCTACGCTACGTTTGCCGAGACGCGGTGTGCACTCGAGGACTCGTTTACCCCAATGGTTGTCGGCCCTGCGGCATATGTGACCAGTCCATTGCCACTTCAGCTTGCTAATCCTCTCAGCTAATTCGGTGACTTTGGTCCTCTGTCGGATCACCTCATTTCTGATGCGGTCCTTCAGAGAGACGCCCAACATAGCCCGCTCTATAGCTCGCTGAGCGGCTTTAAACTTATGGACTAGTCTGACCGTTAGTGTCCACGTCTCGGTCCCGTAAGTCTGAGTGGGTAGGATGCACTGGTTGAAGATTTTAGTCTTCAAACATTCAACAACACAAAACTATTTTCGTCGCCCATACCCCAGGGCGACGAAAATAGTTCCGTCACTTCTTCCCAGCAAATGCACTAGGAAGTGGCGAAGGGCGGGCGTTTTGGGGGACTGTCTCACGTAATATTGATGTTCAAAAAGTGCTGATTCTCAGCTTAATTTGAATAAACGACTTTTGATTTTGAAAACAAAAACGTTTATAGCGATGTCTACACTATAGATCATAAGTTACTCTAGTTTCTTGAAGAGCTTTACGATTCTATTACACAATGGCGCCGATTCTCTTATTCCGAAACTAAACTCATTTTAAAAAATAGTGCATCTTTTCCTTCTCATTCCATTATGAAAAGGATAGAAGATAACCTTTTAGTTTAATCCTATCAAATTAAGTTTCTCCGTAGACAGTTTAGAAGCGATTATAAACATGGCGACCAAGGAGCGGACAAATTTGACAGATCTCAACTAACAATTTATCTTCTGTCCTGTTGTCCTTCTGTCTGTTAAATTTAATTTAGTTTGTGAACAAGGGAATCGAAGCCATTCATCACCAACCTTTTTATCGTCCCACTGCTGGGCACAGGTCTCCTCTCATACAGAGAAGGATTGAGCGTAACCACCACGCTTGCTCAATGCGGGTTGGCGATTTCAGACTTATAAAGTCCAGGTTTCCTCAAGATGTTTTCCTTCACCTTCAGTCATTGGTGTCCAAGATATACTTAGAAAATACATATAACTTTAGAAAAGTTACATTGGTACTTGCCTGACCTGTAATCGAACCCGCGCACTCATACTTGAGAAGCCGGTGTTTTAACCACTAGGCCACCATGACGGGCCATTGTCTTCCATTAATTATATTTATGTAATACTAGCTTTCCGCCCGCGGCTTCGCCCGCGTGGAGTTCGGTTATATCGCGCTTTTTAGATTTCCCTCGGGAACATCCAATTTTTCCGGGATAAAAGGTAGCCTATGTTCTTTCTCAGGGTCTTAAGATTGTCTGTGCCAAATTTCATCAAAATCGGTTGAGAGGTTTAAGCGGGAAAGCGTAACAGACAGACAGAGTTACTTTCGCATTTATAATATTAGTATGGATTTATTGTAGGTACATACATATATCATTATCTCATTGTATCACTTAAATCTAAATAAACCAATGTAAATATACATAAAACAATTTTAAGCTTAAATTTATGTTGATACCAGTATATTCAATAAATTAATTCTAAAAATATATACCTATCTATAGTAATTTACAAGGCTTGATAAGACTTGTAAATTACAATTTATGCCGAACACAATATCAGTGTAAAATGCTAAATTGCATTTATGTATCTAATTAGATAAAAATGCAATTCAGCTTTTTATTTTCCAGATAAACTTTAAATCTTTATTATCATTATCTTTTATAGACATAAAAGAGAAGATATAACTTACAAGACTTTAAGCATACTTTTACAATCAAATTATGCAATCGAAGCGGAAATTATTGGTTCAGAGTAGGTAAAACTGGATTTAATTTCCTAATATTATTCTCTCGGTGTATCGGCGTCTCATTTTCTCGGTGGTAGGCCTTAGCATCTATGCCGGCAGAAGTTACCACCCACCAGACAAAGTCTTGCCGCCTAGCGATTCGTCGTGTTCCGGCATGATGTCTGGATAAACCGTATGGAGGACGAGTCTGAGCATTCATGTTGCGATGTGTGCCGGGTACGATGCGCCAAATGTTGTTGTGTCGGAACTTAGGTCGAGAGGGTCTCCAGATCAATCTTTCTGGCACAGTATCGTTGGTCATGTTGTTGGGTTTAACATTGCTCAACACCTCAGATTTTTTGAGTGAATTTTCTTCATTCTCAGTTTTGCTAATTAAATGTCTGTGGAAACATATAAGTGTTTATCTGATCGTGTAATATTTTCTTTGTATGTCGAGTTTGATCATCAGCGATATTAGTACAACAATATTGGTATGTTTGGTTTTCACACGCGGTACGTGGCTCCTAAACACATAATTCAGTATCTATAGACTTTGTATAGAGAAGTCTTGTCCGGTTTGGAAGATTAATTATCGCATTATACTTAACAGTCAACAGATTATGTCATGAAAAAAAAGGAATTGTTTAAAAACAGAACAGTGTTTACAGTTCGCCGAAAAACATCAGGAAATAATTATCTACTGGCTTACAATTAACTGAAATTATCTTAATGAGAAATCAGCGAATAATTTTTAAATATGTAATAAAAAAATAATTCTCCCGTCTATCGGCGGTCTGTATGTAATTTAATAAAATGAATAGCCTTTACACCCTATAAAGTTTGGCGCCAAATATTGAATGGATATTCTCATTGGTCCCGATTTTTTTTCTGTGTCCCACGCAAGGGTCGCTCCTTCCTAGAACTAACGCCATAGATGAAAGCCGGGGTGAAACTTTTTTCTATAGATAATATTTCATGGTTATGAATGAGCGGGCGGCGCACTCTATTTATTTGTTAGAAGGCACGCTCCTACATACCACACTGACATTTCTTTTTTTCTCCATAATAATAAGTTAAGGGATTTCTAACGTTTTTTTCTTTCTTTGCAAAAGGCATTTGTTACATCACAACATTCAATATCAAGGCCTGAAATTTGACAATAAAACGTCAGAATAAAATTTCGAATTTCGAATAAAAAGGCGAGCTTTATATTATTTGGAGACATAAGACATTGGTAATATCACGGTCAAAATGATCATAATTTAATCAGTTGGTGAATGATCCCGGTGTGCGATCGTGAATGTGAATTAAATCTTAAGTGTTTTGGTCGAATTTTTATGGTCCGTTTTGATGCTTCGATTTTCAACCAGTATATTCCGATTACTATCAATACAAATATAGACACTTTCAATCGTCATATACTGGTATCTGATAGCTACTTGAAGCTGACAAAGCATATAGAACCCCATTTTTTTTGAACGATGGTAATTAATATGAAACATTATAATGATTTGGGTTATTATACATATATTTATTTGACACCTGTCATAACTTCCTGGCATTATGACTTCTTCAAAAACTCGTACTAATGAATAATGCAGTCTTAAATCTGTATTGAAAATTAGCACTGAATTTACGTATTTGCACACAATATTCAATTATGTCTAATGTAAGATGTTATTGTAACATCGAAGTTTTATTAAATCTTTTTTTATCGGGAGCAAAACTTGCAATGTCAGAGGTTGTGAACTGGAGATAACTTTTAAGAAATACGTCGCCCAAAATAACAACGTTGATTATTGTATAAAATTATGATGAAAGTTTTAATAAATTATTCGTTGTAATGATTATGTTACATATTTGATTTATCATCTTTGGCAGTTGTAGTACCTAGATATAGAAAATCTGTCTACCGACAGCACAAAAAGTAAGAATTGATAAAGAATATTTTAGTTATCTAAAGCGCAAGAATCCAAAGAAACCTTTAATAGTAGATTAGTAGCCGAGGGCTGTAAGGCATCGATGCTTACACCCGAGCTAACTACTCTGCTTTACATCTCGATTGTGAGGTAAGTAGAAAAAAAAAACCGACATTACAAGAAAAAAACATTATTTTTTTAATTTATAGTGAAATGAGAATAATTTTCAAATATTAAGGACAGGTGTTTTTTGGGTATGTTAATAGTTTGAGATTGTGATATTTGTTGGTCATGGACAAAATCTGACGAGATGAAGCTTTCTTCAGTAAAAGTTGATGGTTGTGGATCATCTCTTGAGAAATGTGTTTCATTTTTTTAAAGTTGAATAGTGTCCGTTATTTTGTTGCTAATTTTACTTTTATGTTGTATGGAGTTTTCAATGTAACCTTCAACCACCTTGCTGGATTTCCACCCACCGTGCCTTTTCATAGTGGTTAAGTTAGCCCCAGCATCGGCTAAAAGTGTAGCCGATGTTCTCCTGAAGCAATGACCTGTGTACAATTCCGGGTTTGCTAACTTTAAATAACTTGCGATTTGCTTCGGCATACTTCTGATGCTATTTTTTCCTTGTTTGTAGCTTTTGACGTTTCCTAATTTACACGTAATTATTTATCCCAAAAACAAACTATGTTTAATGTAAAAGTTTTCTATTCCCGCCTTTTTTCATCTGTTTTTGTAATTATTTTTTTCAAAAACGAAATTGAGCTTCGCCGTTCGATATTTAAAATTGATAACTGGGTACCCATACGAAGACAAGGCTGAATAGCGAAGCGACCTCTTTTGTCAGTGGGCTGAATGTATGAGATGTCTATTGCCAGTATGATGGTTAGATGTACGCCAACTTTTAGAAAGAGTGAAGATTTTTTTTTAATTACTTACCGCCCTAGGGGTTGTCTAGCTACATTATTACCCTAGGCCATTAATTGGTCACTTACAAGCCCAAATTGGGGGTAATAAGGACCTACTTACCGAATATGAGAGATGTAAATGGTACTTACATGGTATCTACGCACTTTGAGTAATGTCATCTTAGTTGACATTAAAAGATAGAGACGGGGATATGTTCAGTCAAAGCAACATTTATAGATTTCGAGCTATCTTTTGGTGACCAACTCCTCTGCGTGTCGCGGGTTCGATTCGCGCACAAATATTTGTATGGCCTACAGGTAGTTGTTCCGTGTCTGGCTGTTTGTGTATGTGAGTTTATATGTTTGTAAACGCACCCATGATATAGGAGTCATTCCTAGTGTGGAGCAAAGTTTAAATAAAAAAATCGAAACGCACAATGTAATGTGGCATTGAGATTTCTATATTATTTTGAACTAGCTTTCCGCCCGCGACTTCGCCCGCGTGGAATTCGGTTATATCGCGCCTTTTAGATTTCCAATAAAAGGTGGCCTATGTCATTTCTCAGGGCCTAAAGAATGTCTGTGTCAAATTTCATCAAAATCGGTTGAGAGGTTTAAGTGGGAAAGCGTAACAGACAGACAGACAGAGTTACTTTCGCATTTATAATAGGTATTAGTATGGATAAGCAGTATAGAATAATAGTAGATTTTTAATGATATTATTCTCTAGTCTAGATGACCCGATATAATCATAGGTACATCATGCCTTTTTCCCATGGGGGTAGGCAGCACTACAACCCGCGGGGTAATTGCGTAACACACTACCTATCAATAACAACGGGTTATTATTTGACAGTTGCACAATATTCAATGCTTTATTTATGTTGTTGAGCAGACATTATTTTCAAACATAAGTAGCAATGGACTAACTAATTCTTGAAAATTTAACCCATTGCTACTATAGTGTGTTACGCAATAAGGGTGCTGAACCTTACGTAGGAGGGGTAACTCGTCGGAAACAGAATCAGCATTCAAGTCTCAAAAGAGATATTTACGTGGGATGTTTAAACTTGAGAAAAACGATAGCTGAATGCCCTATTTTAAAAATTACAAGATTTAATTACTTTGCCGTGCTTTTGCATACTTATTACTTATACAACATTCTTTTTTGTTTATGAGAAACCTGAATATAGTTTGTTCAGAATAAGCAACTGAATCGATTCCAATCAACTGATATGATGAATCAACTGATAACTGATGTATTTGAAAAAAAAAACATGGTCTAAAACTTTAGACCATGTTTTTTTTTTTCAAATACATTTAGAAATTGTTGCAGTGTGGTTACACTCATAACGTTGTGGTTTTTCATTATATCTTTATGAAATTTCGTACATAGAATCTTTACTTAAAAATATTGCTGTGTGTATTGCTATGTGCTCTGGCTGTTGAGAGTATGTCATGCTCACTCAAATGTCTCGCTGGTGGTGGCGTGTGAGTTGGATCATTGGGTTCCCTTCAATAGGGTTGAGCTGAATGATGCTGATCCATACGTCATGTTCGTGAATAGACGCCGTTAGAAGGGACTGGTCATCTCTTAGCTGCCACGGCGTATTTTAATTTCTGAATTGATTTTTGTGTGTTTTCCATAATGGACGCTCTCAGCGTACAATATATTTCTGCATCGTTCTCACACGGTTGATTTCAACATGAATGATGTAATCAAATATTTGTAACAATAGCTTAAAAATTTACAAGAGTGTCCATGGAGTTTCTTGCCCGTCCTTCTCCATAGGTACCTACTCTTTGGAATGGGCGACTAGCTTCATCTTATTGACTGACCGACCTTCTGACAATTCAAAAGTGCCTGTAACTGGTTTATTTGAAATAAATGCTTTGATTTGATTGGACATTTGTTTCGGGTTTCGCATAAACAAAAATTAATGTTGTAAATTGCTATGTTTGTTAACTCGAATTCGTGTAGTGATTAATTAGTTAAATAAGTAGGTATGACAACTTTTTATATTCTGTTATTTTTTTTAAATTACAAAATTCTATTATTTTGCACGTTTTCTTATATGTGTGCCAAATATGTTTGCACTTATTCTTATTTATAACCTTGTATGCAATTTTAAAGTATGTACATTGTACACACATGTTTAACCAAATAAAAAATGTTATCTTTTGTTATCTTAAAATTTTCAGTCGGTTATTAAAAATAAAATTATCTGTTCCACCCTTATTTAATTCATATTATAAGTATTTTGTTGTTGCATTGAACTTTCGTAGGGAACGGCGAAATTTCAAACAATAGGCATATCTTGCTGTTGTTGAGTATTTAGAAGATAAAATAAATGTCTATAAATGAATTTTTCAAAACGTCCATTACCTAAAGTTAATTGCACAATCGTGGAAATACTTACCAAAATCTTTTTTTTCGGTTGTTTATAAATAAGAAGGTAAAACTAATACTACTGTAACTTGTTTTTCTAAAACTAATTATGTACTAAATAAGTTAATCCCTCCTGCTAGCTGGTAAAAAACTGGGCTTCTAATAGTGTAGGTACGTATGACTCTCTTTTTCTCTTGTTCATAGTTCATATAAAATGAAACATTTTTTTTTTTCTGTTTTGGTTCTGGTTTTGGTGGTCAAATAGAAAGTAGCTCGATGTTCTCCTCATTAATGAAGGTCGTCATTTCCCTGTGGAATTATTATCTCCTTTACGATAGTTCGCCATCTGTTACGATCTCTGGCCGCGAGTATAGCATCATGCAGGCTGGTGTCCAGAGATGAACGAATTTGGTCAGTCCACCTTACTAGACTGCGACCTCTAGAATGTCGTCCATCCACCTTCCCAGTAACCATCAGATATTCGAGGTTGTCTCCATCCTTTCTGGCAATATGAGGAGAGTCGCTCGATGTTAAATAGTAGTATTCAGCTGAATTTGGGCTAGAGTGGAAGCAGCATCCTAATTGCGCAAGACACTATTACAATCAATTGGAATAATTTTGGAATTAATCCATTGCGCCATATGTTCGAAAAATGTGACCGCTCAATAATGTGTATAACGTAATGAATATTCTTGAACTGTCAAAATGAAATTCATTGCTAGGTACTGATATTATGTTCAGTTCAGCTTCACGGAAGATATCGAAGTTTAGCCAAAATCAGCTGTTAGACTGGTAAAGCGGACCCCAGACGCTAAAGCTGAAGAAGCTTCCGATGCGGGGATTAACGCTGAGATGTTGATGACTGGTATTATGTTCAGTAGCAATGAGCTGGGTTAATTATTATGGGATAGGTACGATTGGTGATTGGAGTTGGACTTTACTTGAAGTCAATAGAAAAATGAATTAAGTCTCATTCAACCTCAACTCTTGATCAATGGCCTCTGTGGAATAGATACCACAATTTTGCGAATAACACGTGTAACAAATTATAGAAATTCTTTGAAAATTTCATTTCACAGTAATGGCGGATATCGCCAATGACAGTTGAAAAAGACGGCCGCGTCAACCGTTTATGATCCCGGTTTGAGGCAAAGTCATGATGTGGCCACTATGCTGCGATATTTCAATGTTCTTTATGAATTATTTACTGAATGCACTTTTTACTACATAATTCACGCGTTTTATTTAGTAAACGACACTATAAATAATTTTGAAAGTTCAATGAAAACTGAGCGTGACACTCATCTTAGCTTTCCCGTCAAAACGAATTAAATATCATTACTAAAAAGTGCTGAACTGTCACTAATGAGTCATTAGTGACAGTTGAATACTTTTTTAACCACTATTGGTTAATAAATTATTCAGTTTTGATTTTTGACAACATCTATATGTTGTCAAAAATCAAAACTGAATAATTTATTTGCCTACTAACCAGTGTTTTAAAACACTGGTTAGTAGGCATGTATTAAAATTTTATGACACGATAATAATACCTAGAAGTATCCTGCAAGGACACTGCTATTTATAAATAATACTTATTACAATATTGATTATAATTATAACATGTTAGTTACAAAACGTAAGTTTTCTTGTCCAACAGAGAAAAACATTCTTGTTGTAAAACTAAAAATACAAACTCGTGTCTGAACGGAAAAATACCACAACAGCTAAACAGGTCGCCATTTCACAATTGTTCAAATATTAACTTTCAGTAACATTACGACTAGAAGCATCATTCTTAACTGTTGCTTTTTAATGATAAATACATAACTTTATCTTTCTTTAATTGGCACAGTTTTTGAACTTCTGTCTCTTTCTTTCGACCTATTAAAGAAAAAGACGAAAGATCTCAAGAATTCAGTCTGTATGGAAGCCGAGATGTCGTAGAATGCATGGAAAGTCACTTCGACCACATTCCTTGCAAAATTAAGTGATTTATTTATAAACATAAGTACGTTATGCGTACTTCGCGTGCGGACAATCTACATAAATACCTATGTCTGGTGATAAAACCAGATCTCAAATGACTTTATGTCTTTTTTATTTTTTCCATCATACTTCGCTACTATATGTGAAACCACTCTAATAAAAAACGTATGCTACAGCAGCAATATCGCAAATTTTACTGAATAAGTTTACAGTACTGATATCTCAGCAGTTAACATTTTAAAATTCAGACCTAATCTTCAAAAATTCAATCCAACATCATTCGAAGTCGTAAATAATCAGATTATTAAAACGTGTTTTAATAATATATGACCTATATACAATATGAATATATAAACCATAAATACCGACTTTTAAGATTATAATAAATTTTAAGACGTACTAATCATATTCAATATCCGACATCTTGATTCGATGCATTACTTTATAATGTTTAAATTAATTTATGTAGTTTATAAAAACATTATTTACAATCATTTGGATGCATACATGTGTAACGTTGGTTTTTGCTAGACAGTGTAAAGGTTGCTATGCAGCATAGACGTAGCGTAGCCGCTGCTACGTAGTGTATACCTCGCTACGCAGCGTAGACGCTGGCATGTTCCAACAAAGCTACGCAGCGCTTGCGCCGCGTCAACGCAACGTCAAACATTTGCTGCTAAGATGCTAATTATACACAATATTATAGGTTATTTAGCTGTTTACAAAAAAAAAAAAACTGACCACGAGGTTATATTAGAACTAATGACAGTTTTGTTCTTATTTTAATTTAAATTATGTGTTCCTTGTGGTTACAAGACTTTTATTTGATAGGTGCTTTGCACGTTTTACCGCGTTGCTCCCTTAAAAAGCGGGCTTGGGTTTTGCCAGAGGAGGGTCCATGGACGCTGTTAGCTCATTGTTCCGGGAATGCTATTAGTGCCTGTGTGTTAATGACTAATTAAAGAATAAGTGTAACGAAAGAAGTGAAAATAAGACACGAAACAAATGCTGACAGAAAAGACCAGCCCCCTAATCGGCGAACACATTTTTGTCAAAAGATTGCGACTAGCTGGGATCGTTTGGACCGAACGGATCAATAGGCGGTCCGAACGATACCAACTGATGCCAACTAATTGCAATCATTTGACAAAAATGTGCTCGCCGATTAGGGGGCAGTTCTGTTACTAATGGCTTGCAAAAATATTCGCAACACCACATGATAAATATTTCATACAGTTGATATCGGGTGACAATCCAACGAAAATTATCTGACGTCAAAAGTGACCTAGGTTTCAATACTTACGTCATCTTTGACATAGATAACCGCGATAATCTCAATTAATATTGTTTTACTAAACGACGTTAACGTTATTGACGACTATTAACTAAATCGTTGTAATTGAATGAAAATTCATTGCGAATACGTGAAAAGGACCATAATTTTGTCTAGTTGTTTCTGCTTTGAACAGGTCTTTGCACTAGCCTATTTAAAGGTTTGTAACTTCCCAAATATCTAGAGTAATCAGAGCAATGTTTGCTGGACAGAAGTTGGCACGAATGGTGTCGTGACTGGGTGGTTAGCGGTCACCAACCTGGTGTCCCAGAGAAGGAAATTACCAGCGTTTTTTCTGGGAGAGGGTATTGTCCAGCAATAGACAATTTGGCACG
Organism: Sesamia nonagrioides; assembly: GCA_017933935.1. Taxonomy (NCBI): domain Eukaryota; kingdom Metazoa; phylum Arthropoda; class Insecta; order Lepidoptera; family Noctuidae; genus Sesamia; species Sesamia nonagrioides. The sequence continues at coordinate 144,465 of JADWQK010001108.1, forward strand.
ATGATACGGATAGCATGTGCCCCATAAATTAACAGAGGAATGATTCTAGCAAATCATGCCAAAATAGCTTTTAAACTGACAGAAAACATAATTAAAATGACCTAGTCGTTGATGCCGAAAGACATTTCTTTGATTTGAATTAATTCTAGTAATGAAAAAAGACAAACGCTCCGAATCAAGTCAAAAGATCAAATTTCAATCGAAATGAGAAACGGAGTATCTAATACTGTGTGACAAATGATAAGCCGCTACAAAAAATGTAGGTAGCCTTTCGGACGCGAGTAGCTTATGATAATGACATACATATTCACATATTAAAATGCGCAACCGTTTCATAATCAGCCTATATTGCTGAGATACAGGCCTCCTCTCGGTGAGAGGGAGTGGGCTGATCCAGTGCGGGTTGGTAGATGACAGAATAAAGATGAATGAAGCTTGGGATTGATCTGATTGAGCAATGTCATTAAGCAATATGCGTAATTATGCTAAAATTATGGCATGATTGTTATGTACAAAGCAAACACATATTGTTATTGTAAACATCTTCATTTTTAATGTCTGGACTTGAAAAAAGACGATGATCCCTGAGTTTGTTTTGGCTTTTCTTCTCAGAGATAGTCAGTTAGGAAATGCCGGCTCCAGCTAGTTTAAAAAATACGATGTGTAAGAGTGATCAGTGATCCTACTTGCATAATAAACGATTTCATTTCATATCATTTCAGATGTCTTCAGTGTTTTAGTTTTAGTACAAACCGCTTTCCTCTTGTTTTCCTTCACCGTTTAAACAGCAGCGGTGATGAAATAGTTTACACAGAGTAAAGCTCCTGACAAAGGTTCAAACTTACGACCTACAACTTTTAAGTCACGGTCTTTACCACTGGGCTATCAAAACCTTTTGTTATGTATTTAAGTTACGAGTTTCAGGTTCATTTCATTAATTAATTAATTGATCCGTAAGACAATTACTACGTATCGTAAAACAGACTTAAATAAAAACGTGATACGTATTCAATAGAACTATTCAGTTAACTCTGCTCACCTCGACGAATAAAATATTACAATGGCTTCATACTTTACTCCACCGCTATCTAGGGCATGATCAGGGCTCTATACATCAAACCAGTCGGGCAATCGATGCAATTTCTGTCTACAAGGATTCTTTGCTGCCATAGAAGGATCTACATCGCTTATAGACTATGTGAAACTGACTCGTAATATTTATAGCTGGCACACGATAATTTATACGATACCGGCCTCATTATAAACATACTACGTAGTCCTTTATGAATACCGCAAACCTTGAGAAAAAAGATGTGTTTATTTTCATTACCAAAAGTTGAATGACAGTGGCGCGATCTTCCTATTTAAAAAATAAAAATACCTAAAATATTAATAATCAAACCAACGCCTGATAATACACGTGGCGTTCTACAATTGAATAAATACGTCATACAAGTTTAACATAGGTAACATACACGTTTTACTTTTTGCATACAGATAATCTGTCGAAAATGGAAAAAGTTTGCATAGCTATTAAAACTTTTTGTTAAGTGTTATTGACCATGAATGATAATAACACGTTTTGCGTTTTTGAACATAATCATAATAATGTTTCGATGAAGATGAGTTCGCATTGCTTGTCATCAAATTGTGATAATACAAAGGACGGTTATTACACATTTAGATTACGATTTAAATTATTATTATTAATTAACAGTTCGTATAACACTCACATTAATTTTAACGCTAGGCATAATTGTCTTACACCTAGTGTATTCACAAGCAATATTTATCTAACTAGCAATACTACTTATACAAAGTAAGGCATTCTCAATTGTTAAGTCAATAATAATAATATTTATTTGCGAAAAACATGGTATACGAAGCTGTTAAAATATGAAATGAGCACATGTTTTGCTTAAAAATTAAGCATGCAAAATTATGATGAAATGTTACAGTTTGTGGTCCAAAAATTTCTTAACAGTATAAAAACATTTTCATTTAGCCAGTTATACAATTTATTTTAAATAGTCTGCCATTTAGTTCTTTTTTTATCAAATATTGTCTATGAACCGCCCTACATGTTTTAAGGAAACAGTTACCGTGGCCCCTAACACAGGCTGAAGGAACAACGGTTTTCTGTAAAAGTCTGACATCTGCTCCCGCTCCAGTCAGAGTGGGGAGAAGTTAATTGAAGAATCTTCAGTAAAAAAATAAATTAAATTAATTGTCTATGAATAGATTTTAGAAACCCGTGCGTCCGCCCGCACTTTGAGACTTCAGTAATGTTATTGAATAGGGATATAAAATACATTTTATTTATTTTTGTGATTCTGTTTTTTTTTTTTACTTTAAATCGATTTAATTCTTTTAAGAATTAATTAAATCCAGGTTGTCCATGGAAAATGTTGCACAATATTGTGAAATAAGATATTAAAAATAAAAATCTTAGAAACTCCATAAATTAAGTTATATAATATGTATAAGTTAAATAAATTCGCAAATTACAAAATATTGTGAAATTTTATCAAACAAACCATATATGTATAGATTGTAATTTATCTGTATAATATGTATAATGTTCAGTAGGAGCAAGCATCCATTATTTTAAACAATATTAAGTTGAGTTTTATCATAATTACATATCAAACAAATGAAAATAAGAACTGACATTTATAAAATAGTTGCACCAGTTCTTAATAATTGTTTTAATGAACGTATGTAGGTCCTTTGCGTGTGCTAATGGCGCCCGCATCCTATTATTCAATGTCTTTTTATCATTTTACCAATTAATTTTAATTTAAGCACCCTTTGAAAATACACTACCTCCCACAATATAATGGCAACACAACCGCCAAAAAGTTGTTAATAAATGAAGTATAACAAACATTCTGCTATTACAAAAATGGAATTAAGCAATTCTAATACTTATTGATTAGTTTTGTCACAAACCGCGGACTTTTTTATTTAAAGAATATTTTGATTGCATTGCATTGGTTTCCTCTCAATAATAATCTATTAAAAATAATGACGTGATTTGTGCAATACAAGTATTTTACTTACTTTAACTGTAGTATTTTACAATTATAATAATACGGTCTCAAGAAAGGAGCCTTCCCGAGTGACGTTACAAATCACTCCCCAAAACCTCCCAAAACTAATGCTTTCTCTACGATGACGTGAACTGATCTTTCTCAAGACCCAACTTAAATGCTACTTTTTCATGAGACTATCCCGAAATTTCACTACGCTAACCCTCTGTGTTATTTCAAATGTTCAATTAATTAAAGTCTGCGCGTTCCTGAACTACAAAACCTGCTACACCGGTGTGCTGAATGACATAGAACTTGAAAATTAACATAACATTATGAGATATAAACATAATCATAAAATTATTTAACACAGTAACCGACCAACAAGCATACGTAAAACAAGTGATTTGTGAGTAGTGTCTATACATATTTGCAAGTAGGTATCTTCTGAATCTATTAATCTTGTTTTTACTTGTTTGTGGAAGTGTAAAATATTTATGTAGATTAAATTTTCTAGGTGAGTGGGCATTTCGTGGAGTTAGTTATTTGAACATTTTATTTTAACCCATTGATAAAATATTAAACAGATACGATATATTCTAACAAACTGACCAAAAAAAAATGTGCCGAACACAGCAGCAGCACCCATGCATATTTTTATTCCGCATACTCGTACATTGGTACAGTGTGAGTGAGATGGGGCGCAATCTAAAGCATATAGAAGAAAAAGATGGCTAGTGTTTGCCGTTTGCGTTGTTAGTGTTTGTCGTTTGTTTTTACGAGTGTATCGAGAGTGACTAAAGCGAGATACAGGACTTACTTCCTTTTGTACGCTTCATTTTTAGTGCGCTAGTGACATATCTACCTTAGTTTAATATTTTATCAATGTTTTAACGCCAAAATATAAAGCATACATTTTAAATTTTTGCTATGCTCCGCTCCTATTGGTCGCAGCGTGGTGTTATATAGCTTAAAACCTTCCTGGATTAATGAGCTATCCACCGCATTTTTTTTCAATTCGCTCCAGGAGTTCCTGAGATTAGTGCGTTCAAACAAATAAACAAGTATTAGTATAGATATGAAGGTCTTTGCTTGTCAAGTTCAAGACTTATGTGCTTTCGTTACCGCTTGCCAATTTAAACTTTTATACTTACATTTTTAAACACTGTTTGAACTTAAAATCCGGTGTTTGGTAATTCAATAATAACGCGTTCGTCACAAAGGATCAAGTTTTCCTCAATTAGCTACTGATGATAAATTCGGGGTACAAATCCTACAGTACTTAATGATGTCACTACGCCCAAAGAATTGTATTTTTTTGTTCCGAATCACAAGTGGATAATTATCATACTTGAGTTTATATGGGAATTAGGTCATATCATTATCATACTGTACCTAATCCTTTTATCCTCAAATATTATAAATACAGGCTATAAAAGTAAATGAAGATCAATGAAACCATAAATGAACTGTGTGAATTAAGATACGATAAGAAAGTGGATGCCTAGCAAGATGACGACTAATAAAAAAAGATGGAAGAACAGACATTAAACGCTTTCACAAAATAAATAAGGGAAGAGGAATTCCTAATGACGCTACAGTTCTTGACATAATGTCGATAGCCTAAAGTCGAGAGTTAGTAGGTATTAACATTCAGCTAATTTGTTTTGTATTTATATAGGAAATCAGCTAGAAAATAACAAACTCAGATAACACGAATAACTTTTCCACTGCACACTTATTATAAAATCTCACAGAATAAATCATAAGAATTATCCCAACTATGATACAGTTTATTAAAAATGTCAGGGGTCGAACACATTAAATATCAACACATCATGTCATTTATAAACGTCAGAACTATAAGCCTGAATGAATGTTTTTAACTTCGTAATCAACTTGTAGATAGTTGTGGCCAAATCATTGTCAATAAGTCTTATTTTAATACTGCTAATACAATAAGCCACAGAAATACTATACGGAAATCTCATACAAACAAGTTTAAAACTTTTTAGTGCTTTCTTACATTATGTATGTAGGTATACTATCCCATAATTTTTCACAAGCATGCTTTTCTTAATATATTTAAACCATTTACAGGAAATAAACCTTTATTTTCTGTGAATAAACAGGTTTGCACACACACTTTTGTACAAATACTTTTACAAGTCTATCATATGTTTTGTAACTAGATTAATTCTGCGTTTCCTATCTGACTATTCTGAGAAGGCACAACGACCACAGTCTCTAAAAGGCCGAAATTAACTCAGACAGTTAGTTTCGGCCTTTAAAAGACTTTGGCCTCTGTTAAAGTCCTTCATCGTTCCTTCAAGTTTCTTTCATTCAAATACTTAGGAAGATATATTAATTTGAAATATCGCAATGAGGTCACGCCATGATACAAAATATACCACGGCGTGACGTAATTAGCACCCACTCCGTAACTTTATTACGCTATATCTCGGTAGATTTTGGTAATTTCGACAAAATAAAAAATACGAGTCTTACTTTTTTTTTCTGTAAGACGGACTAATTATTTTTTTAAATTTCATACCTTGGATACATCCCTATTATATCTACCATTATTGAATGGAATTAAATGAAATCGTTTATTATGCAAGTAGGATCAAGATCACTTTTACACGTCATATTTTTAACAATTATTATTAATTTCAGAAAAAGAAATGTCGTCAAGGCTAGAGTAGCGTAACAAAAAGGAGTGACTTGACAGGGGAATTTCAGAAAAAACTGAAAGCACGTTTTCTATGGAAATTTTTGTGAGTTATTAAAAGTCTGTAGGGTCGGCTAGGGTATAATAAATGCCCACAATAAGCATATTAAAAGTATTTTTTTAATGTGAACCCTTTTGCTTGTCCTTCTCTTGCCCTTTGCATGATTTTCCTGAAAGATTCGTAGGTAGTCATTAAGGTTCTAGATTAATAGTTATCACATACCTAAATACAGCTCTTAATCTTCATTTCTCAGTATGGAAACTTACCGTAAATACAAGAGATAAATAATAAATACATTGAGTTCATTTGTTTGCATAATATTTTTTTACTATCTACGGCGCATTGGCCGTTGGTGCCAACTGTGTTATAGTAACCGTCCCTGCTTCGCATAATTTTTACTACTTGATAAGAGATCGATTTTTTTATATGCATTTTTATTATTTACTAGCTTTCCGCCCGCGGCTTCGCCCGCGTGGAGTTCGGTTATATCGCGCTTTTTAGATTTCCCTCGGGAACATCAAATTTTTCCGGCATAAAAGGTAGCCTATGTTTTTTCTCAGGGTCTAAAGATTGTCTGTGCCAAATTTCATCAAAATCGGTTGAGAGGTTTAAGCGGGATAGCGTAACAGACAGACAGACAGACAGAAAGACAGACAGAGTTACTTTCGCATTTATTATAATAGTATGGATTATAAATATAACTTGACACACTAAACACACTCACATTTAAACGTAAGTAACACGCGTAATGTTATGTGTGTGTGTGTGTGTGTGTGTGTGTGTGTGTGTGTGTGTGTGTGTGTGTGTGTGTGTGTGTGTGTGTGTGTATTAGGAATATGTTACAGACATAAATCTTCCAGGACATTTGTTCTAAATGAAGGTTTCTAATCTCTGCTTGTTATACCGTGACTTTGGCGCACAGGCAAGAGCAAGAACACGGATAAGTTTTAGTCAGTAAAAGTTTGAAGTGCTCTTCCGCTCCGCCCAGAGTGGGAGAGGTCATTTGATGATTTTCCCACCCGCAAATAAATTGGTAAAAACCTCATGAAAATCCGACGTGTAATTTAGAAATTTAACGTGGTCACACTCACTGACACGAAAAGCGACATTAATTTTCATTATGCATATTTTAAGATAAGGAAATGCTCTATATTCTTCCCTGGGATTTCGTTTATATCCTTGCAAAATTTTATCGAAATGCATTCAGCGGTTTTCGCGTCAAAAGGTAACATATTAGTCCGGGAGGCAGCGGCTTTTTAAACAAGTCATTTTATGCCCGATGATATTAATATAGAAAACAGAATGCATTTGGCTTATGACGAAATCGATCGTCAGCTGTTCCAGTTGCGGTGGATGCGAGTTTGGGAAGCTGCGGAATACGTTAAAAAATAAAAATCTAAAAAATATTTTATACCACATGAAATTTTTTTCACATGTTATTGACATTGATTACAATTAAAAGAAAGTAGTCAGCTGCGCGACTGAGGGTGGATTATGCGTCAGCTGAGCGTCCGAACTAGCCAAAAATAAAATAAAATAAAATTATTTTATGCCGATTGAAATTTTTTTACATGATTTTAGACATTTAAATTGTTAAAAGACGACATGAAATGTACAAATATTAGAGTGTTAATATATAGATACAAGAAAATATTCGTCAGCTGATTGTCCGTTGGGGGGAAAGGCGTCAGTCGGAGCATTAAAAATTCCGCGAGTCATAGAGATATATGCGCGCAGTCATACATTCCTGCTCTAGCTGACGTGTTTTCCCCCACTGTATATGCAGCTGATTATCAATATCAAGTTTCTGTAAATGTCTAAAATCATGTAAAAAAAAATTCAATCGGCATAAAATAATTTTATTTTATTTTTGGCTAGTTCGGACGCTCAGCTGACGCATAATCCACCCTCAGTCGCGCAGCTGACTACTTTCTTTTAATTGTAATCAATGTCAATAACATGTGAAAAAAATTTCATGTGGTATAAAATATTTTTCAGATTTTTTTTTTTTTACGTGTTCTATGGGGTCTCATAGCAAGTGCCCCCGCAGGTGCGTCAACTGACCTTCACTTTCGTAATCAGGAACAGCTTCTTCACTAGTATTGTGAAGTAAAGATCGGCATAAAAACACTAATCAAAATAGCCGCTGCCTCCCGGACTATATGTACATACAGACTGACAGAAAGTCACTTTGGAATTTATTCTAGTATGGATGTAGATACGGCCCCCACGCGAATATAAACAATATTGATTTACATTTCATTATATCAACGGCAATTATGGAATATACCTAAGTGGTCGGTTGCTAACTGATATCCAGTTTACTAATGTAATCTTTAAAGGCGAATGTCGAAACATCTAGAGGTCGAATCATATACCTACATACAAGATCGTATGTTTTTAATGGGTTTCGTCTGCCTTTGTTTGGTACCTTAAATCTCCGATACGGTGTCAGATACCAGGGCCCATGGCACAGGCAAGTGAAGGAAAACGGCTAGGTTTAGTCAGTAAAAGTCTGACACTCTCTTCCGCTAAGCCCAAGAGGGTAAACGTCATTTCTCATCCAAAAAAAGAACTATAACTGAAATTGTCCAACTCTAAAGTAATATATATACATATCAATAAAGTTAAGAAATAGCTTTTTTCTTAAACACACACACTCTCTCTCTCTCTTGCTCTTCCTCTTTCATTCTATTATTTTCTCTATTCATTAGTTTCATCACTTTCATTGTTAACATAGTACATAAGGGAAAAGCGTGACAGCTCCGATACAAGTACAACTGTAAAGAAGCTGCCTCAATTTATGTATGACAATTTTTGAGACAAAATAAATATCTTTATATTGTATTTGTATTTATACAAAACATAGGGTATTGCATGTATTTATAAACTTTGTTAGAAGTTAAGATAGCATTACTTTAAAAAATGAGCGCTTTTTATAAATAACAAGCGGCCGACAGCGACTTCGTTCGCGTCGAGTTAGTTATGCTCCGCTCCTATTGGTCGCAGTGTGATGTTATTAAAGCCTAAAGCCTTCCTAGATTAATGGGCTATCCAACGCAAAAAGGATTTTTCAAATCGGACCAGTAGTTCTTGAGATTAGCGCGTTGAAACAAACTCTTCAGCTTTATATATTAGTATACTCGTAGATTAATAAATAATATCCACCTCATAGGTTTTAGGGTTAATTTTTGATATTTTACCCCTATTTTCACAGTATCATGACGACAGTTGTTTAAAGTACATGCTTAAAAATCAAATTCCTCTTGTTTTATAACTAAAAGTATTTCTACATGCCTTGTACTTTCAGCATAATTCTCAAACATATTATTGATCACAGTTTGTATAAAATCTAACTAGCTGCGCCGCGCTGTTTCACCCGGGTAGGTTTCAATATGTTTTTTTATATGCTCCACTCCTAATGGTCGCAGCGTGATTTTATAAGCCTAAAGCCTTCCTGGGTAAATGGGCTATCTAACGCAAAAAGAATTTTTCAAATCGGGCTAGTAGTTCCTGAGATTAGCGTGTTCAAGCAAACAAACATACAAACTCTTCAGCTTTATATATTAGTATAGATTAAACTCAACACAACATCCCCTTCATTTAACATAGTACAACCATTATCATTCCTCCATTCAACTAGCGAGATATTCCAATCAAGAGATAACTCTATCTCGTCACGTGATTAGGTTATGCACTCGTGAGTGATCAACCGTCTAGTAATCTGGATGATTGCATCGTGTTCATTAATAGTGTTGTACAGAGGGTTACAATCATCAAGCCACGACATTTCCAATTTTAGCAGACCTCGCATTGCTCAACTTTTTGTACAGTAAGAAGTCAGCTTACACTGGCAACGTATACATAATAGCTTAAGAGGGGACTATAGTGCCAAGGTATTTGGAAAATAGGTATCTAAAGAAACTATTGCCGTCGTCGTGCTGCCTACATCTCCCCTGGTAAAGTGCGAAAAGGACAGGTGCAGTTCAGGCTGATTTTACCTACAAAAACGTTGATCAAATGACGTTTCGTATTCCGCTGTTTTCTTTTTCAAAATACGACAGATCTTAATTATTTTTATGTCAAAATTTAGAGGAAAAGTATATATACCATGGAGCAAATATAGAGATATACAATATGTAAAGAAAACCCTGTCCGATCCGTGAAGGTATTGTTAGGTATCGATAACTGATTCTACTAATGCCCACAAAGACAGGCTAAACTTAAAAAAAAAATCCCCCTAAAAAAATAAATATTATTTCGCAAAAAGAGGTAACTTCATACATGTGCGGTAAGCAACCCATTCCGCTGGCGGCGGGGGGCAGGGCACGCGGCACCTGTGACGTGGTCGCGTCGCTATTCGCTTAGAATAGGTAATACCGGTGTTGTCACTTTTTTTAAAAATTACCAAATTTCGGGGAAATTGGAATTAATTCCCGGGAAAAAAGGATTATTTCAAAATTCATTAGTATTGTTACTATGATGATTAGGTAAAATTTTATATTATATTTGGTCAAGGGTTTACCTAACCTCTATTATCCTTATGTTTCGGACAGGGTTTTCTTTACATATTGTATACCTATGCTTCTATTATTTTCTTTTTTGTCAAAAACTTATAACGTTTGTCTAATAGTCATCTGAACATCACGATAAAAATGGGTTGTTTTTCGCGATTTTGAAGTATCGTATTTCTTTTATTAATTAAGTTTCGGAAAAAATCAAATGATAGGGGCACGTAGATATAAACACAGTGTAAAATTTTAAAAAATTTATATTAAAAAAATTGCTCTAAAAACATTATCCACGAAGAAAACAGCGGAATACGTTTGTATAGAGGAAGCGTCACTAGAGTTCCCTCTTAATATATCGTCTTGCGTACATAGCATCACGTGTATGCAGACGTGAAGTTATTAAGGGAATAGTTTCAAGGGTATATGACTAAAGTAGGTATGCACTTTTATCTCGTCAACGTTAACTACCTATGAGATAACTGTGCAGATGATGATTTTCGGAAGGTCATTTGATGATTTCCCATCCACACCAAAAAAAAGGAATCAAGCTTCAACATCAACCTCAACTCTTGATCAATAGCCCCTGTGGAATAGATACCACAATTTTGCCAATAATAAGTGTAACAAATTATAGAAACTCTTTGAAAATTTTATTTCACAATAATGGCGGATATCGCCAATGACAGTCGCTGTTTTTGGCGGGAAAGCCAAGTTGAGTGTCACGCTCATTTTTCATTGGACTTTTAAAATTATTTATAGTGTTGTTTACTAAATAAAAGTGCGTGATTTATGTAGTAAAAAGTGCATTTAGTAAATAATTCATAAAGAACAGTGAAATATCGCAGTATAGTGGCCTCATCATGACAGTTCACATTGCCTCAAACCTCCGTTGTAGACGGTTCACGTGGCCGTCTTTTTCAACATGAATAATTCGTTACGTGACATTGGCTAAATGCATAAACCGTGCGAAAAATTAAACCCTATGATGTATATACACGTTCAGTTTATATACTATAATACTATCTTCGTTTACAAGTCCATTCAAAATAAGGGCAGTAAGTAGTAATGCGTACAGTATTATGTACAAACAGTCAGGCTATTGTTTGAATCCACCGTAAGAATGCTGTGAATAACACATATATATGCAAATATGCAATTATTTCGCTGTACACAATAGTGGCCTACGTACTATGTAAAGTATCCTAAGACAACCCAACTCTCGATCTATTCTGGCCGACAATTGGATTATCTTAGGATAATATTAAAAACATCAACTGCTGCAGAGGGCAATTTTAATCTTATTTTTATTTGTTTATATGTAATGTCATACATTTATATCCATACTATTATTATAAATGCGAAAGTAACTCCTTTCCCGCTTAAACCTCTCAACCGATTTTGATGAAATTTGGCACAGACAATCTTTAGACCCTGAGAAAGAACATAGGCTACCTTTAATCCCGGAAAAATTTGATGTTCCCGAGGGAAATCTAAAAAGCGCGATATAAACGAACTCCACGCGGACGAAGCCGCGGGCGGAAAGCTAGTTAATTAATAAAATTCGCTATTCTTGAAGCTTAATACACTAAGGCTATTATCACACTGTTACGTACCACGCGCATCATAGTACGGAATACCCGAATGGATTTGCCGTTTCAACAGATACGCAACATGCTGCGTGATGCGTGGCTAATCGCCTTACAATAGGAATGGCGATTATTTTGACAACATTCATTGCGTTTTACGTATAAGTTGTTTGCAAATTTCTTGAACTTAAGAAGCAGTGGTTTAGCAGTGTCCTTCAAAAAGATTGATAGTGTTTTACGCAATTAAGGCAATGTAAGGCATTTATTTGTTGGGTTAGTCATTTTTATTAACTTGATTGTGCTCTGGCTGTTGAGAGTATGTTATGCTCACTCAAATGTCTCGCTGATGGTGGCGTGTGTGTTGGGTTATTAGGTTCCCTTCAATATGGTTGAGCTGAATGATGCTGATCCATACGTCATGTTCGTGAACGGACACCGTCGGAGGGGACTGGTCATCTCTTAGCTGCCACGGCGTATTTTAATTTTTGAATTGATTTTTGTGTGTTTCCATAATGGACGCTCTCAGCGTACAATATGTTTCTGCATCGTTCTCACACGGTTGATTTTAACATGAATGATGTAATTAAATATTTGTAACAGCTTGAGAATTTAAAAGAGTGTCCATGGAGTTTCTTGTCCGTTCTTCTCCATAGGTACCTACTCTTTGGAATGGGCGACTAGCTTCATCTTATTGACTGACCGACCTTCTGACAATTCAAAAGTGCCTGTAACTGGTTCATTTGAAATAAATGATTTGATTTGATTTGATTTGATTAGGGTGCTGGTAATTTATATAATGGCCGATTTTCTTGTCCACAAACTAAATTAAATTTAAGTTCAGGGCATCTTTTTCTTTGTATTTCATTAAGAAAAGGACAGAGCATAATATGTCAGTTTAGACCTGTCAAATTAGTCCACGCTTGACGTAAATTGATGTATTTTTGGTAGCGATGTTTTTAATCGCGTCTAAAATTTCTATGGAATATCTTAATTTGACAGGATTAAACTAAAATGTTATCTTCTATCCTTTTCTTAATTATATAAAAAGAAAAAGATGCATTTAACTTAAAATTAGTTTAGTTTGTGAACAAGAGAATCGGCGCCATTGGCAATTTACACATTTTAAACCTTTGCAGTTTATGAATAAACCCCTTAAACACAGGTGTGTTTATTCATAAATAACTAGCTGTTGCCCGCAACTCCGTCCGCGTGTTGATATATAAAAACTTTTTTACAAAAAAACAACCGACTTCCCAAAACCACTACAAAGTGAAAAATAACTAATTTCGGAAGTCGGTGTCTTTGGTTTTGTATATTCGTTTTTGACACCGACTTCCGAAATTAGTTATTTTTCACTTTGTAGTGGTTTTGGGAAGTCGGTTGTTTTTTTTGTAAAAAAGTTTTTATTTTACACTTTTTAGTTGTTAAAAGTACTCAGTTGCATCCGGTCAGACTGGAAGCTGACGCAAATATAGTTGGGAAACGACGTAATTTTGTTTACTTTAATTTTTACCCGTAAGTATTTCCTCAACTGCCTATGACCTTCATCATTACATTTACTGCAGACCATTATTTTAACCCAATGGGTGCAAAGGTCTCATCAATATAAATGAATTAAGTCCACAAAGTAGCTACTGTAAACCGTTGAGGAGTTCTCGGAACTGGCCTTTGTCTTCATCATCAGAGCTCTTATGACAGTCACAACTCATCTAGGTGTAAAGTTCTTATCAATACAAATTAATTGAGCCCAAACACAAGGTAGCTGCTGTGTATTGTTGAGGAGTTCCTTCGACTGTCTCCCGGCTCCGTCATCAGATCTACTCCAGACCTTTATTAAATTGTAGTGCTTTGAAATACTTAATGAAAATGCTAAGAAATACACTAGTCGCCCCTGCAATTTTTGAAAGTTCTCCTTGTTTTCTCTGGTCTTCCACCATCAAACCCTGATATCCTTATCATGGGACCACCTTGGGAACGTCTTCTTTCCAACAGAAAAAGAATTATCAAAATCGGTTCATAAACGACGAAGTTATGCGCGAACAAACATAAAAAAAAGCATATATACGTTCGAATTGAGTAACCTTTTCGAAGTAATCCTTTTTGAAGTCGGTTAAAAATAAGCGCCTGTTAAAATAATGGGAGTAATATGTACGCCCGCGCCCCTGCTGTCTTGTATGGATCAGAATGTTGGGCTACGAAAGGGATGAATGAAAGGCAATTGCATGCAGCCGAGATGAGAATGCTAAGAGGGATGTGTGGTGTTACACGAATGGATAGAATAAGAAATGAGTACATAAGAGGAAGTCTGAAAGTGGCACCGGTAGCTGAAAAGTTGTGTGAAAATCGGTTGTCATGGTACGGGCATGTGTTACGGAGAAATGAGGAGAATGTCGTGAGGAGAGTTTTAATTATGAATGTTGATGGCTATAAGAGTAGGGGAAGACCAAAGAAACGATGGATGGAATGTGTGAAGGATGATATGGCTAAGAAGGGGGTGATTGCCGAGATGGCTCCTGATAGGGATGTATGGAAGAAAAAGACATGTTGCACCGACCCCAAATAAATTGGGATAAGGGCAGGAGAATGATGATGATGATGATGTCCGCCCGCGTTTGCCCCCGTTTTCGCAACATTTTTTGTTACTGCTCTGCTCCTATTGGTCAAAGCGGGATGTTATTCAGACTCTAGATTATCTGTGTACCGAATTTCATTACACACATTAAAGGCGGACAGGCAGACAGACAGAGATACTTTCGCATTTATAATATTAGTATGGATGATTAAGTTAAGTGACGTATGCCAAAAATGTATGACTAAAGAATCGCTAATCACTAGTTAATTTTAAACAACCTTTATGAATAAGGCGGATAATCTTTATTAATATGACACTTTCTAGATTTCAACGCCGTTTGCTGTACAAGCCTGAAACGAAACACCTTTTACCGTTGCAATGTACTTACTTATTCCGTAGTTGCGATAGCATGGAGTTTTGCAATACTTTATTCCAAACCAAGGTGATAAGTGGTAACTTTATCTGGTTATCTATGACTAAACCATAAAAGCTTTGATTAGAGCTTTGTGTTTTAGATCACATGACTACTGAGTCCTTTGTTAGCTCATAATTACTCTCAAACAAATGATAATGTGTTTACATTATTTTATAGTTAGTCTTGATCTAGGTAACAGCATGTAATCAGCAATAAATAACCTTATTACGGTTACATAAGGTTACTGCACAGAAATCGTAGATTAAATCGTAGATTTCTGTGGGTTACTGTTATGTAAAGTAACTTAAAGTTTTTTAAACAGATCATCATCATCATCTCAGCGTTAATCCCAGTCGCATCCGTAGCTTTTCAGCTTTGGAGTCTGGGGTCCGCTTTACCAGTATAACTGCTGATTTTGGCTAAACTTCGATATTTTCCATGAAGCGACTGCCGTCTGACCTCCACAACCCGAAGGCGATATCTAAGCATTGCACTTAGACCAATTGTTAGACTTTTGAGGGCTCCAACAACCCGTAACGACTGCCACTAGATGTTCGTATGGCAACCGGGACCAGACCAGGCCAGAGCAAATACTCATATTCAGCATGTAGTCAGCAATAAATAACCTTATTACGGCTACATAAGGTTACTGTTATGTAAAGTAACTTAAAGTTTTTTAAACAGATATTCGATATAATGCTAAAATAATGAAAAAAAAATTTATAGAAAAGTGGTGGATGCCATAAAAAAAATGACAACGAGATTTTTGACGTTACAGTCTCATAAATGCTCTTGAAACCGCACCAATTTGCTTTCATTAATAACGTTTCCATAACGTCATTCAACTTTAAATTGCGGACGCTACGTGGCAGCCACCGCAGTCTTAGGAACCTCTAGCTTTAATCAAAATACACCCACGATGTGAAATAACTTGTCTTTCCATACGAACCTTATGATGATTTAGACTTTAAGAGGTACCATCTTTACTTTTAAACAATCATATTTCATAGCATCATATGGCAAGGCATAAAATATAAAGCTGTGGTTATACCATACGTGAAACAAAATGTATCATTTCGCTTAGTTGTATTCGACCGGATGACATAAGGTCGCGTTTCCACTTGCGTTAGTTTAATAGTAAAATTTCAGAGCAACTCAGAATCGCTCTAAAATTTCGCATAAAAGCGGCACATTGCAAGCACGACAAGTATTTCCCTCAAAAAAATTTTTTCCAATTTAATATTTAAGTACTCTTAATAAACTCGCCCGAAGCTCCTACATTTAAAAGTAAACAGTTAAGAAACGTTCACTAAGGTCACCACGTCCGTTCTTATCAGTGTTATCAGTACATTATGGTCATGATTTAAACTGGTAGGTAGTTGTGTCAGCCGGCAGGGTAATTGCGTAACAGACTATCACTAGCAATGGGTGTCATTTTGACACTTCAACAACATTCATTGCGTTATTGAGTAGACACTTCTTCAAATATATGGAGCAATGAATTAGCAATATTCTTCAAATTGAGAGCAATAGAGGGTGTTACACAATTGTGAAACAATGAACGTGCCGCATTGGAAGGATGTAATATTTTTTTGAAGTATTAGTTTTGTTCTAGCTAAATAAATTCACGTGTTGCTTAATGTGTTATAGGAAGGTATAATAACTTTTTTTTATTATTAATAATAAACTACTGCTTGACTGCAATCCCGCCTGATGGTAAGCAGTGATGCAATCGTTGATGGTAAAGCGCGCTAGCTTATTAAGCCTATTCACTCAAAAAACCTGAGTGAATAGGAAGGAAGACGGCAGTTGAGCGAGGTGATGCAATGTTAAACCCAATAATACGTCCAACGATGCTGCGCCAGAGGGAGACTGATGGAGACCCATGACCAAACTCCCGGCACAACAACATTTGGCGCATCGTACCCGGCACACATCGCAATACAACTGCTCAGACCCGTCCTCCGTACGGCTTCACTAGACATCATGCCAGAACACGACGAATCGCTTGGCGGCAAGACTTTGTCTGGTGGGTGGTAACTTCTGCCGACAGCCGATGTTATGGCCTACCACCGACCACCAAACTAATATAATATCTGATTTATACTCAATACAATACTCAATACTTTATTGTTTTCCATATTTATTCTTAGATGGTAATTTCTTAAAATTAGTTCATGTGGACCCTGTCGGGCACAACAACACAAGTGAAGCTAGGAGAGAGGAAGCACATTTTTACACTCTACTACGTTGCTTGCTACAATAAGACAATTTTAATCGAGTAGGTATCGGGTGTCCAGTATAAAGTGGTATACCTATCATGAGGTAGCGGACCCCGGGCTCCAACGCGAAAGCCGCGGTTGCAACCGGGATAAACGCTGAGATGATGATGACTACGTTGCTTGCTAACGGGTGCGTGCGTGCGCGCGTGCGTGCGTGCGTGCGTGCGTGTGTGTGTGTGTGTGTGTGTGTGTGCGAATGTGTGTATGTCTGTTTAAGTTTGTGTCTTTGCCTGAGCCTGACCTCTACAGATGTCCTTAGAAACTTTGCAATATATCGCCAAGGACACTCACACGGACACACTAATGAACACGACCTTCCTAATTCCCTTGGGCAACAGATGAATCATCATCATCATCTCAACGTTAATCCCAGTCGCATTCGAAGCTTTATCAGCTTTAGAGTCTGGGGTCCGCTTTACCAGTTTAACTGCTGATTTTGGCTAAACTTCGATATTTTCCGATATCGCCACGGACACTGCATAATAAGATTCAATCGTTTACTCAAATCATTTTCTTTCTTGAAACGACAATGATATGATGTAAAAAGTTTATGAATCTACTGAGATCAAAGTTTAAAGATCAATCCTAGTGTGTTGGTCATTATAAACTAAGGCCGATAAGTTATCAGTGAAGGGTAAGCTACATAACAAGAGTTGCGATGAATTACCATATTCTACCAGTCCGAGATACTGAATCTTGTTATTCATAGGTATAAATAACTGTATCTATTTCATATTAAGTAGTATTGTTGTAGTCGTGGTGGCCTAGTGGTTAAAACACCAACCGGCAAACTCTCAAGTATGAGTCTGCGGGTTCGATTCCAGGTCAGGCAAGTACCAATGTAACTTTTCTAAGTTATATGTACTTTCTAAGTATATCTTGGACACCAATGACTGATTATAAGATGAAGGAAAACATCTTGAGGAAACCTGGACTTTAAGTCTGAAATTGCCAACTCATATTGAGCAAGCGTGGTGAATACGCCCAATCCTTCTCTGTATGAAAAGAGACCTGTACCCAGCACTGGGACAATAAAAAGGTTGATGAGGATGATGATTGCATATTGTATTTAAGACACGCTCAACTCCAGTATTACTTACCTCAAATTTTTACTTTGTGTCGCATGCCTAATATACCTACTACTGAAAATTCATGAATTTATTAAACCGAGAAAACAGTCTTCACAAGGTCAATGTTTAAAAAAAAAAACTTTATTAGGAACAATTTGCATATACTTACCATACATAATGTTATCATTGTAAATACGATTCTGTCTGCCATCGATTTATGAATACAGCAATGGAATTAAGCACGATAATATAATTTCAGCTGTACATACAACTTACTGAAAAGAGTAATTTCGCTTGAATAATTTTTGTTATTCGGTGGAAGTAGTCGGTGGACTACCTAGTCAAGAGCTTTATCTGGTATTTTTTATCATTTAATGGGTAATTGGATGACTAGGTTAGATTACCAGGTAGGGAGTCGTTGAAGTAAGTGTGTCTATGTAGATTTCAAAGGAATATTTAAGTAGGTTTTGCCTTAATTTTGGCAGGATCTGCGGTGAAAAAATATCTTAAGTCCCAAACATTATTTATGGTGGGTTCGTTGATGATTTTTCGCGATTACGATGTTAATCTCACGAAGAAAGTGGTTCAGTTTGAACCGCAGACCCCTTGTTATGACCATGCATTTCGAGACATTCTGTCGAGTGATAGGTGTCACCACAGAACAGATAAATTAACTATTCCGTGGGTGTCACAATATAAAGACAAGAGTCCTAAAAGTTCCCAAAGTTGACTTGTTAAAAAGTCGCAGTTGCAGCCGTGTATTTGATGTATTCACTGTTTATTTACATTTACATTATGAGTTTACTACCGCTATTCATAAAACTAAAGGACCGAACAGTATAATCAAAGATGATCTGCATATTGAATATTTTCGTTCAATAGTTTGGAACCATACTGACACTAGCGAATATTAACTAAAGAGGTACTTTCCAAAACACTACTTTAAAGGTAATTTAAAGCGCTTTAAAACGTTTAAAAAAAAACAGTAGGTACATTTTATAACTTGTAACTCGTATCGCCATTGACTGCCCACAATTGGTATGTAGGTTCAACTTTTTAGAGTACCGCGTAGACCACCTCGTAAACCCATAACACCCTTAACTCCACCTCTTCGCCATACAGTGTCTGGTGCTAATTCACCTGTACCTCGCATGTGCAAACTGATCAACGAACGCAGCGACCTGGTTGACGTCCACGCTGACTCAATATCCACATTTGTCAGACGTTATTAGTGTGTTAGTTAAAAAACTTACAAAGAGCACTTAGCTTAATAATTTGTATGTATTTATAATGTGTGAAATATCTTGTTTTTTTTTTTTAAATAATTATAAACTAGTGCTTGACTGCAATCCCGCCTGATGGTAAGCAGTGATGCAATCGTTGATGGTAAAGCGCACTAGTTTATTAAGCTTATTCACTTAAAAAACTAAGGAAGGATGACGGCAGTTGAGCGAGGTGATGCAATGTTAAACCCAAGACCAACACGACCAAACGAAGCTGCGCTAGAGGGAGATTGATCTGGAGACTCTCCACGACCAAACTCCCGACATAGCAACATTTGGCGCATCGTACCCGCCACACATCGCAACACAACTGCTCAGACCCGTCCTCCGTACGGCTTCACCAGACATCATGCCGGAACACGACGAATCGCTTGGCGGCAAGACTTTGTCTGGTGGGTGGTAACTTCTGCCGGCAGCCGATGTTATGGCCTACCACCGAGAAAATCTGTAGCAACTGTTGGCGAACCTTAATTAAATAAATAAATAAATCTCTGCTAATCATTTGCAAATAATGCAATTAGGTAGCTAAGCGAATCGACAAATAAATGTATCAATAGTTCTTGATTGTCCGATCCTTCAATGGTTATTTTTGAATAGCACAAAACGGTAACTAACTTCCTTGCAGGAAAACCGCATTGTTACCACGTTACTGCTTTATCGTTAAATATTTCAAGGTTCCCAGTATTTTTTAGCAAAATGAACAATAATAAAACATAGTGTAAGCAATAACACTGGTTCTATCCATTTTATCGATATTAGTTTACGTTAGGGATAAAACAGAGCGTCATGGACTAACGAAGTCTTTGTATTATGTTATTATTTGAACAACTGAATTCATTGTGTACGCACGAAAGCACGTGTTTTGAGAATAACCACGATACTAAAACACGAGTAAATATACAGTATGTTAACTAACAGAGGGCGTTCCCGTTAACCCGAAATAGTATAGCATACATACATGCTAAAAAAAAATATTTCCATTCGAAAACAAAATGTTTTAAAATTTTTTCCAATAAGAAAATATTCAATAAAATTTTTAAATTGACATGTAAAAGAAACACACTGTACACGCGAACATGAAAGACGGCAACGTCGCAATTTATTTATACATGACGACTACTATTTTGATTTAAAACAGGAGGTTTCAAATTTATTTCCAATTAGAATTTTTTTTTATTCGGATTTTTTTATGCTTATTTTTCTATGCTGATATTTTTATTTTAATGTATTAATGATATATATTAACGGGTTTAAGGGAACGCCCTCTGTTATTTAACATACTGTATATATCCCGTAGGTAGAACATGAGAAGGTAAAGCAAGCGAAGGTACCTGATGTATTTAAGCGACATTCTACAATATATCGATAAAAATAATACATTTATGTACCCACATATGTGTGTGCTTTCGGGCAAAGTCCTCCATTTCCTTTTTCTATCTCAACAGGATCATGCAGAATGGTACTGGATGGCTTAAAGGACACTTTTCATATCCAATAACTCTGATTTCCTATTTGCTGGTATAACTAAGACTATATATTCCAGTGCGCAGTGCGTATATTTATTTGAAGACTACCTATAGAGTTGAATTGGATAAAAATCTCTCTTAGAAGTCTAATGGATATAGGTCACTTTAATTAATGCAACTATTACTAGCCCACTGAGTCTTGACTTTGACCTTCTAGGAACATTTATAGGTATACATTTCGTACTTAAATTACGATCAATGATCACACATATAGATAGATGAAAGATCCAAGGAAATAAAATTCTTCTCAAGTTTACCAGTCCTCCGCCGTGCTTCGTCTCTGTACTTATAACATAATGTAAATACACTACAAGAATATCTATTTATATTACAAATGTTATTCTGTAAGATAATTACTATTGTAACGCAAGCTTACGCGAAATTGCATCAATGTTATATCAATTCCTTGCACAATTTCAATTGGCAACAAGGTGAAATCATATGTAGCTTGAAAATATGAAGTGGAATCATTAGGATCAATGGAATTACAAGCCTCTCGTCCACCAGGGCTCATTCTTGAAGCCTGGTAAACGTCCATAAAAAATGTTTATTGAAAATTGCACTGCAAGAACACATCTACGACAGCACTGTACTATAAGTATAAGTACACACACGAGCAACAGGCTTCAACGGCAGAGGCAACAGCAGCTGTCGACAAGTTGGCGACTGCTATGTTCTATTTGGAAGTTATTCCAACCAGCCCACCTCTCTCCAGAAGCCGATTAAGTCTCCTGGCTTGTTGAGAACATCTGTGTAAAATCTTGGTGAAACCGCAGTAAAACCGTAGGGAGTTTTACTTCTAATTTGGGTGACGCCTGTACATTCGAAGAGTACATGCGCAACTGTCTCATCAACCTCTATGCAGGCTCTGCACAGAGGGCTGTCCATTATGCCTATTGTGTGGAGATGCTGATTCAGCGAGCAGTGGCCCGTGATGATCCCCGTCATCGACTGCCATCAATAACATGGCCGATTATGTAGGTCTTTGAGCATCGTTCTCAAATACACTTTCAGCATGTTGGTGACGGTTACAACTGTGAGGAACAGGGAGTTGCCTTTGCCGTTGATGCGTGTCGCTCGTGTGTATGCGCAGTAAGCACACAAAAAGAAATAACCCCTTAGATCACAACACCACATGTTTTTTCGCATCTGCTGCCTTCAAACAGTATGTAAAAACAACACAAGAATCAATGAAATTGAGTTGTAGGTATATGTATATTGTGTTGGTTGACTAGACACCTATTAAATGTTTACAAATTCGCTACGCCACGCACTGTTTTTCTATTAGTTTGTTACGTATTGTTTTTAGGCATTTGAATACCGGTCAAACCACTTAATTTTACGTTGATAGCGTAACATCTACGCACTCGCTTAAATTATAAATAATTGTCTATATAATATACTTATTATTACGTGTATTTATTCATAAATGCATAGTTGTGTTGCAAATTGACCGGTTGTATACGCTGAGCATGTCTATCAATGTTTCTGAAGGTAGATGCTAATTATTCGAATAATACTACTCATATCCATTTTGCGCCTATCTGGGTTCGAACCCACGATCAACCACGCCCAATTCATAAGTTGGGGCCGATACCATTGGGCTACCACTGCTAATTGACACAAGTTTTGTCAGCAATGTCTGAGAACTCATATTTTGGTCCGAAGTCGAGTATGTACATGTTTTAACGAAAACGAAACGTATTCTAAGACATAATCCTAAAGTAAAACTTGCACTAGACTTTCTTTTGAGAGTGCGCTGGACGATAATTTCACCCATAAATGCTTATTTATTGATGAGCTTTATCTTTTATAACTACTAAAGATGTAAGTGCAGAATATTGTATAGAATTTCGCATCGTTACACCTCTATGAATGGCTAAGTGCTCTGTAACCAAAGAGATATATGATAAAATTTTAATGCCTTTGTCTGTAACCAAAGAATATAATTTTAATGTCTTTGTCTGTAACTAATCAAGTGAAGATTTCCTTGATTTTAGTGGACGAAGTTTTTTTTTAACACGGTTTGTGAAAGGAGTACCTAAGCTTGGTATACATATAGTCACTTATTGAAAAAGCGTTATGTCCCTACTGTTTATAATAAAACAAAGGGAGTTGCTAAAAATGCACTTTATATATTTATTTTAAATTTTTACAAAAACCTTGCCAAGCATGTACGATGGCAAAAATATGGAAGTAATTAGAGTTGCCAATGGACAAAAATTATACTTAGGTACAAACAAAAATATTTCTATATGTTAAGAATTGTACTTAACACCTACCTTATCGAGAAAGATAGAGATAATTTTCATGGCTTTTGAAGGTGCTAAAGCCGCAAAATGGAAATCCAAAATGGCGATAACTTTATGAAAGCTCCATTAATGATAGCATTAGACATAAGTTAACAAAGGTTTTAGGGGTACACTTTATAAAAAAGGTACAATATATGTATATTGATGCTGAATTTATTACATACTAGCTGTGCCCCGCGGTTTCACCCGCGTAAGCTTCGAACCGAAAGAGCTCAGTTGATATAAAATAAGCGCCTGTTAAAATAATGGGAGCAATATGTACGTCCGCGTTTGCTCCCGTTTTCGCAACATTTTTTGTTCCTGCTCTGCTCCTATTGGTCATAGCGAGATGTTTTATAGCCTATGTCCTTTCTCGGGCTCTAGACTATCTGTGTATACCACATTTCATTACAATCGGTACAGTAGTTTTGGCGTGAGAGCCGGACAGACAGACAGACAGACATACTTTCGCATTTATAATATTAGTATGGATAGTATGGATAATTAAATTATACCAACTGTTATAATTAATTCAAATTAATTGAAGTATCAATCTTCTAAATTTTTAAGATTAATTAGTTTCAGTTGTTACTTACACTGCTAGCGTTCATTTTAAAAAACCTGTAAGAACTCAGGGAGGGTCAATAACCTGGAACGGTTTACATTTTAATATAAGTACACAAATATGAAATATTTTTTTATCCATCATACGTTGTGGCAGCAGGGCTTTTTTACTTTTGGCGATTTATTATCGCTTCCGCCTAAATACGTAGCGTTTGATTATCATATCATTCATTTGTGAATGTTAGCTTTTGTTGTAAGTAGTAAAGTTGTCCATAAGCCATTATAATGTAATTATTTGAAATAAAGTCATGTTTAATTGTTTTAATTCATTTCCTTTACCTATCTTTAGGTATGTTTAGTAATTAATCCTCAAAATAATAACAATATGTACGAACCATTTAGAATTAAAATTATGTGATATGATTGCGAAAATTAAATATTGCGCATTTCTGCGTCTAACAACCTCTTTTGTCCAAAGCGAATGGAGTATAGATGACTCTGACATATATTAAATTAAAAGTTTCCCTTCGTCACTCTCTCTGTCTCATTCTATTATTTTTTTTTTATATATAATTATAAACTAGTGCTTGACTGCAATCCCGCCTGATAGTAAGCAGCGAAGCAATCGTTGATGGTAAAGCGCACTAGTTTATTAAGCCTATTCACTTAAAAAACTAAGGAATAGGAAGGATGACGGCAGTTGAGCGAGGTGATGCAATGTTAAACCCAAGACCAACACGACCAAATGAAGCTGCGCTAGAGGGAGATTGATCTGGAGACTCTCCACGACCAAACTCCCGACACAACAACATATGGCGCATCGTACCCGCAAAACATCGTAACACAACTGCTTAGACCCGTCCTCCGTACGGCTTCAGCAGACATCATGCCGGAAAACTATTTACGAGTTTGTCCGTGCGTGCGAATATCGTGTAAAGTATGGTTCTGAAGGGGCCTCCCAACCCCAAGTTAATAAATTCCCTACCTGAGTAAATACTCTAGTACTTTACACTACAGGCACTATCAGCTCCCTATAAGGCATTACTTTGTTTCAACCCGATTAACAAGTGCTCTATGTTTATGGGTATCTAGTTACTAGTATCGCCTTATATCCCTACAGACGTGTAAGTCTACAATGTTGCTAGTGCCATTCTTCCAATTTTGAGAGGGCGTAAATTTGTGGGTGGAAATTGTAGATTAGATAAGATCAGTTATACAACCTAATTTGTTCTGCTTGCAAACTTGAGATATTAGATTCTTAATCCATATACCGCAATGTATACATATACTTACCTCTACCCGATCATTGCCTTTGAAGGGATTAGACTGTAATATTAAATACCCACTTTTGAAGAAACTCATGTTCTCTTTATCTTTTATAGGGCTGAAACAAAATGAAGCAACGGGTCGCGACGGACGAACGGCCCTTCAAAACGGGCTCGACCGACGACTCCCGCACCAGTGATGAAGAACCTGCAGCAGCATTGGTAAGTAATCATCAAACGAAAATCTTAGAGTCAACACTATATCACTATCAACTTTCTAACAATAACGGTCAGGAACTTAGACGTATTAAAACCTCTTTTGGTTACAAAAGCCAACGTAGACAAAAAAAAATAAAAGAAAATAATGATGTCAGGTAAATGTTCACTGTCAACACCCGTGTCAATAAAATTTTAATATACATCGCCAACAAATTTTGTGGAACCTAAGATCAAATGGGGCAAAACGGGAAGACCCCGTTCTACCAAGCCAGTAGGCTATGATAGAACTTACACACATAAATGCATTTATAACTATAATTGTCGGTCTTCACATTTGCTACGTTATTGCACGTGGCTTCGAACGAATTCCACCTCACGAATTCCATTCCACCCAGCCTGAAGGGTTCTGCAAATCCAAGGCTTCCCAGACAAACAAACAGACAAATGAAACAGAAGTAAAATTCGAATGTATTAGCGTTTGCAGTTGCGAAGATACGGATGCAAAGTAAGGTACAAATGACCTCAAATTACCAAATGACCATTATATGCAAGATACCTTCGTCTGATACAAGAATAGATGATTTGTGTCTGGACACTGAGGCAATAGAAAAAGATGACAGCGCTTGAAAAAAAATTAAAAAGAAACAGATTAATACGTAAGATAGCTGAACGAGTTATAAACGCTATTATCCTCGCTACCATTTCTTTGGCGTTTGCTGAAATTACTATGACTGTACTACTTCTGTTACTCTAATTTTATTGAAGTGGAATATTCGTTATTGCTGCGACTATACTGACGGAATTCGAAGCAAATCACGATGGCTTTTAGAAGATTTTGGCAAAGAAGGAAGGAGATTGCACAGAAAACCGCTGAAACAATGCTTGATGTGTTGGCTTGGGCCACACTAGTATTGGGAGCATACATTTTACTGGCATGTTAAAGCTCTTTCAGATATGCCTTCTTACAGGAAAACTGGATTCTGATAGTGAAAGAAAATCCACTGCATTATTGAGCAATTGCATCTTTTTTTTTTTTTATAAAAATGAAGCTTAATGATTCAGAAGATTAATCATCAAAATGATAAAAATAGTAACTTGTAAAAAGTTAGTCCGGAATGGATCCACTTATATAGAAACAGAAGCTCAATACTTTAAATTCAAAGATTCACCGTGCCTTTTCCGTATCACATCTAATAAATCAGCCACAAACTATTCCCATTCTGATGCATAAATATTTGATTTCAAATTAATAATACAACCTCTTTTTAATGTAAACAAGTACATAAATATATATTTAACATAATCCAGTGTTTTCTATGAAACCCTTCAGAGTTCTTAGAAATAAATTAGCTAATAGATAAGTACTCGTATGTCACCAGGGCTACAGGGGTTAAACTAACATATTATCGTCCCACAGGTCACATGTTCACATATGACCTTTATAAGGGGTCAAGGAGACTTCCAGTTCTTGAGAATGCCTCATTCCACGTAGATTCGTTCATTCATAATATTATAGAAGGTTGAGGGAATACTGGTAAAGCTACAAAGAAAATTATTGCGAAAACAAAAAACATTGTAAAATCAAATCCACTACAAAAATTGAGACAACACCCCATGTGCTTGCAAAAATATGTTGCTTGTTTTTTTCTTCTATAGCATGAACGTAACGAGAAAATGATATTGCACCTCTTTGATTTTAAATCTTTTATTGTCAATGACTGTCAAGCTTTTCAAAACAATAACGTCAAATAGACAATAGAAACTAAAAGATAAACAGATACGATTATAACCAAAAATTGTTGGTATCAATATATATGTATAATGGTGAACTTTATAATCATTGATGCGGACGAAGAAACCTTCACAATTACAGGCAAAGGTGATGTGAAAACGAGACATGGGGAAGAAGACTGTGTGAAGTATCTTCCGCTCTAGAGTAAAGTTTGCTGTTAATCTTTTAATCACTGGTATCTATTATGATGAGATAGACACGCCAACGACCATGTACCGGCAAGCGCACAGTCGGACGCCCACCGACTAGGTGGTCGGATGATCTAACCAAAATCGCAAGGAAGCGCTGGATGCAGGTCGCGTCCAACCATCCTTTTTGGAAATCCTTGGGGGTGCCCTATGTCCAGCAGTGGACAGTGGAGAGATGATGATAATGATAATGAGGAGACAGGCCAACAGAGTAACCCAGTCTCTATAAAAGCAGGCAATAATACTGTGTAGGTTGCCAATCACACAAAGATAAAGTCATATAGTGTTCTGTTGCACTTTCACTGCATTGAGCTCCGTATAATACAGGTCTTAATGATTACGAGTTTAGAAATAAACCAAGCAGCCACTGTTTTACAATAAATATTTCAGTTCAAACTATTTATAACCTTTCATCATACTACAGCCTATAATGATCCCACTGGTAGGACACACGCCTCCTCTCGGTGAGAGGGTAAGGGGGAGAGGGGAGGTTTACCATTAAAGGCTGATAATGTAAGAAACATTAGCAGCTTTCAAAAATGGTTCCAGATTACAAAAGTGGCAGTCACTGACAAAAATAAAGCTGTTAATGCATATCGGTAGCACTCACAAAGACCTTGATTGCTGGAATTTATCAAATTGATTAATTATGGGCTCTTAAAATAAAGATATCCACTCCAATGTTTTCGTTTAAAAAATTCTGCAACTGGTCCGAAGTGGTGTTCTCTCTCTCTGAAAAATTTGTCAGAAAAATTAGCTTAACAGATTTGGGTATAGCTACGGTATATCCAGATGCATACACAGATAGACTAATATGATAATAGATTTGCAAATTATCGGTTTCTAGCTCGACCATCATCATCAGTAGTATTATGGCTCTAGTTTTTGGTCTTTTACTTACAAAACTGAGTAGATTATTAAACTGAACTTTAATTCCCTTCCAGGTTGTACCTCCAGATGGCGGTTGGGGTTGGGTGGTCATGATAGCTTCTTTTTGTTGCAACTTCGTGGTGGACGGGGTCGTCCTGTCCTGTGGAGCCCTGATGCCTGCTCTCAAAAAGGAGTTTCATGTAAGATTTAAAAATAATTACTCAATCAGACATTTTAATGTATTCCTAAAGAATAAAGGTGGGTTACGATATGCGGATTATTAAACATGTAACCTAATCATAATAGCCTATATTGTCACACATCCGGAGAAAGGGCCTCTCATCATTTTCCACTCAATAGGGTATTTGACTAAAAGAAACTAATTAGTCCGTCAGTCAGATTTCCAAAAAATACTAGACACGTATTTTTTCTTTTTTTCTTATAAACAAAAAATTAAAACGACACAGCGCGTTGAAAACTCGTGTGACGTCACTGCACGCTACACTTTTTAGCGGCCAGTGACGTCACCGGCCACCACTCCTGATCTTTGATGCCTTTTATATTTGTCAATTTTTATTGATTTGATATAACAAAATATACGTGTCTAGTATTTTTAGAAATTTGACTGACGGACTAATTAGTTGTTTTTAGTCAAATACCCTATTCTGTATTTTGCAAGTGCCATCCGTATATGTAGTATGGTAGGTATTGGTATGGCAGAAGAATGATTAAATAAAAAGCTAAAAAAAAATATTGCCTTACGTATTCCAGACGTAAGTCTCGTGCGTGTCTATTCCTGGGCCCACCACACCCTCGCATTTATGAGAAGCGTTACTAAGAATTGCGTCACAGTCGTGCCTCCGTTTTATAACTTGTAAAATGCAACCAGAAATAATAGATCCGTAGAAACACGCGACATGGGCAATCTTGTGAAGAATGACAGGTCTTTCTATATTGGTCATTCCATTTTTAACTGTATTAGTGTAGCCAGATGTCGGGTATTGTACTGGCGTATTCTGTTTAATCTCTCATTATTCACATTGTTGGTTTAATACAGCTTTTTTCAATTATTATTCTGCGCATAGGCTGTGTGGGATAATATTATAGGTTAATCGCGTAACGACTATTAGCGCCGTATTCCAGAAGGAAAGTCAAGTATTGATCTCTGTTTAAGCATTACTTAAAAGTAGTTTCAACCAATCAAAAGGCTTCAAACGAGACATAAGTAAAGCTTGAGTTTTGAGTGACGTTCTGTAATACGGACCTTAGACATAAATTGAGTCCATGCTTTCTGAAAATGTTAGACTTTTTCTAAATCCTCCTCATACATACAAGTGATACGCGTCGAAGACAGAGATATCGGCAGGCTTCAACACATGTCAGCGGCCCGCGGCAGCCATCAACGCGTGTCGGCGGCCGGCGGCAGCCGTCGACACGTGTCGGCAGCCCGCGGCAGCCGCTCATGTGTATGAACATTAACTTTTATTAGCAAATTTTAGTTACCTGTTGCACTGTTATCCGAAAACTCTATTCGGAATTCTCTGTATCATGAAAATATATGATGAATAACAGAAGTTACGTGCTCAGATCGTCAAGGTTACCGGTTATCTGAAGTGGGACACTAAGTAAACGAATACTGGCTATCGAGTGAGTGTGAAATCGAATAGCATTTGGACTATCAGTGTGACTATGTTATAAGAGGTCATTGTGCTAGATTTTTTGTTACCTTTAGAATCTCGTGCATATTAACCATTAATTCTGCGATGTGTTGAATGAAGGTATCTTAATGCATTTTCTCATAACTTAGCTGATACTTTGAAGACCTTTCTTTTCAATATGAGAACAAACTAACGTAAAATAGATTGAAATGTAGGTAACCGAGTTGTTTAATTTTATTCTACAGTAATTCATCGGACAATTGCGTACATTATTTGAGTAGTTATAAATACGTTTTGTTTTAATTATCACCGCACATGAGATTCGAACCCAGTTTTGGCTCGCTATGCAGGGACGCGCTTTCCGTAGTATGAAACCGCTAAGCCATCGTACCACATAACGATTGAATGATTATTAATTTATTTATTATTCCTTTATTTCAATTTAAAAAATATATTATAATATATATTTATAAATTACATTTTTAAATATTTCTACATAAAAAATACATAAAAAACATTTAAAAAATATAAAAATAGTACCCCACCGGTATCGAGAACAGAGTCTAACTCTAAGCTACCGGCGGTCAAGGCTCCAGAGAAAGGAACTTCCTGACAAGGCGAGCCGTGTCCAGAATTACAGCTTTCTGAATCAAGCCTTTGATCCAGCTGCCTAACGAGAGCCTCCTAAGATGTTTTTCGAGGCTCTTGACTATTAAGTCATTGGCTGTCACAACTATCTAATTATTATTATTAATGTAAGAACTACAATTACACACGAATGTGAGAGTCTGTGTCTACAGTATAGAAATTACTCATTAGGAAAAGGTCATAAGTTAGACAAAAGAGTCCAATCTATTGCCTCGTGGAAATGTTACTCCAGTTCTAACCGTTACAAACAGTACGTGGATTATTTTTAAAGTGTAATTATAAGAATCTTGCGAATTCGACGTAGGTACTCGTAATTCGGCAAAGGTATTAGGTTGACGCATCAATAACTGATAACTGAGCTGATAACTCTTCCTACATACTTACGTGTCTTGAACTCTTGACACAGAATACAATACAAAAGAAAATACTCCGAATGAAAATGCCTGATGATTTCTTTTAAAAGATTTTTTTAAGCTCATAAATTTGAATCTAAATAAGTACTAAAACGTGACTAGATTCTCAGAATTTTAAGTTTGCTTTGAACTGACTAAAACTAGTTCCTCTTACTGTATTTTTTTTTGCGGTTAGTACTTTTGGGTTTCACCTGAACAACTTGGATTATAATTTTGATATTAAAAAGTATCTTCGAAGAACAGACTATAGCAAATCATCATTTCTTTTGAGCTAAGAATCGCTTGATTACCTTTGGTTTGTTGAGGGTTCCCTGTTTTTAAACGCTAATTACATGTTTTTCCATTTTTAAATCTGTAGTTCTGATTTTTACTATAAGATAGGTACAATCTCATCATCTTAGCGTTAATCGCAGTCGCATCCGAAGCTGAAGCTGATTTTGGCTAAACTTCGATATTTTCCGTGAAGTGACTGCCGTCTGACCTCCACCACTCGAAGGCGATATCGAATCATTACAGTTAGACTAATTGTTGGACTTTTGAGGGCTCCAACAACCCATAACGATTGCCGTAAGATACAATGTTGAATAAATAAGCAACCATAATTACGATCTTGTTTTAAAGCGGATCGCGAGTTGACTTGACCCTCGATTATATATTACAATAAAATTATCATAATGTTAAGGCCAAGGTTCCATCATTGCGCTACAATGATCCATTCATTCGGCTACTCATTCAATCAATGAATGAACGTTACTTTAGTAAAATTGTACTAACTAGCTGCGCCCCGAGGTTTTACCCGCGTAAGTTTCGATCCCATGGGAATATCGGAATAAAAAGTATCCTATGGGTTATTCCTGGTTATAAACCATATGTGTGCAAAATTTCATCCTAATCCGTTTAGTATTTTTTGCGTGAAAAAGAGAAGAATAACAAACATCCATCCATACATTCTCACAACCTTCCGCACTTATGTATATTATTTGTAGGATACACGCGATTTTACTACATGTGTCTGTATTTATTTATTGCAGTTTATAAGGTTCTTTCTTACGGTAATATCTTATAAATACTAAAAATACCTACTTATTTATACAAAGTTATTTTTTGTATATGCTAAACCCGAAACACATGACATTTTTAAGTAAAGAATCTAAGTATAAAATTTCGAAAATATATCATGAAAAACCACAAAGTTATGAGCTTGTTATCTGCCCTGGTTGTCCCAAAATAATATTGTCAACGCACCGCTTGGCAATACGGGGGGCCTGTCTCACGCGCCTAGTACTATGATCTAACGTCAGTATACAGGAAAAAATATAACATGATTGGAATATAAAATATAACATGTAACATTAATGATTGGATTCGATTCAGTTTCTTATTCTAAAAGATATATTCAGGTTTCCTATAAAGAGAAAATGGGTATCTAAGTATCACGATTTTATCCAGAAATTACACCAGACTTATAGGATACCTACAACTACATTCAATTCACAAATTGCATTAGTAGTCCCCACTAAGGCTTAATATGATTCTTTGGTAGGCTATTTGTCGTTTTCCATAAACCTAGTTGAATCGATAACTGCAATCTCAAAAATTCTGGCTGAGAATTTTCAAACTGAATGAACTAAACAAAACTTTTCTTGACCCAGTTCCAATTAAATACAGGAGGAGTGCTTTCCCGACAGCTAAACGAACAACCCAATATCATACTTCTAATATCAAAAGTCAACATCGCTTAATAAATCATTTTATCGTGCTGTTTACGTCACAGAAGCCCGCACTCGATATAAAGGCAATTAATTACACAATTTACACCAGTTCGATGTCAAATCGATGCCTGTTAATGAAATTTGCCGTGAACAATCCTACGTAGGGGTGTCTCTTTTAACACTGAAGGATTTCTTCATTTGTTTGGACCCGATTTCGAAAAATATCTTTAAATGTGACAGTGGTTATTAAATACATAGCAAGTTTTTAAAATTCAAGAGCGAATACGCAAAAAAAATCATTTGTTAAAATAAAAAGCGAAAAGGATAGGATTTTTTTCCTTTGTTAATTTTACACATGAAATAATATCCGCCTACGGCGCCAACTAGGCATCTCTACGCGCGAGAAAATCGCAGCGATAATCTCGGTGTGCCATCAAATTATGTAGAATCTCTATTAATTAATCTCCACGTGGGAATATCGCGACGATAATTTGATGACGGCTCTTTACGGTAACCCCTCTCATAAAAAAAGAATGAGCATTACCTTAAAGATTCTGTGAAAAAGCTTGTTGCACTCTCTAAGTGATGAATGTGCGACCAGGTTGAGTGAAACAGCTCTATTAAAAGTTTTCCACTATCGCAAGTGCAGTAACCCTTGCAATGCTAAAGTACATAAAGTTCCCACATAACAGCGCGGGGGCAATGACCGATCTCGGCCTCGAGACGCCATTTAACCAAACAGGTTGCATTTTAAATCCGTTTTGTTTAGGATCAAATCAAATGCATTGTTATTGATAAGCGAAAGTTAGGTTTTGTTTTAATACGATTGACCAAATTCCTAAAAAAAAAAAACAACGATGTATCTATTAAAGAGGCGAGACGCGGAAGAATACAAAACACGAAATAAAAAGCCATTTGTCTATGTTATGCAACTGAAAAAAAAGTTCGTCTGATAACGCAACATCCATGAAAATAAATAGATGTATCCACGTGTGAACGCAATAGTTGGGAATCTGCCAAACTTTTTGAGTAAAACAAACGTTTGTTTTTGTTTATTTCAATTTATTATCTTAATGGCGGTAATCCTAGTTTCCAGTATTACAAAATTGATGTGACAAAATGGATTCAAAAATGTTGAGGTAAAATCAACTAAAATTCAATA
This sequence comes from Sesamia nonagrioides, assembly GCA_017933935.1. Classification (NCBI taxonomy): domain Eukaryota; kingdom Metazoa; phylum Arthropoda; class Insecta; order Lepidoptera; family Noctuidae; genus Sesamia; species Sesamia nonagrioides. The sequence goes on from JADWQK010001108.1 coordinate 178,256, forward strand.
AGAACATCTAAAAGAAAGTGTCAGGGAAACCGAAAAAAAAACAACCTACGTTTTACAATCAGTTTTTAGGTACGGACGACAGCAGGTCAAGCTAGCAGTAACTGTCAAATATTCCCATTCTACCTTGAGTCTTAATGCTTTAGGTATGAAGTTGATAATCTAATAAAGAAATGTGACAGATCAATTTACTAAACATCAATGATAAAGCTTAGTTCAAAACAAGCTAATCATCATTTCCTGGACACTGAGAAGATAATTTGCATTGGTAATAGCTGGCGTCAATCCATTTACAGTTACAAAAACAGAAATATTTTGCGTTTGTTGTATACAAACAGCCAACAACATCTCTATTTGTATAGGAATAAAGTTCTAAATTGTGTTTGTATTCGAAGGAAATGATACCATTACGTACTACGCATAATCTTGTTATGCGTTCTACGTAATGGTATAGGTAGTGCGTAAACGCTACCACGTACTTAAATGCACTCATTCAGTGCGTTATGTGCATATATTTGCACTTGGGTAAAGTTGAAACTGAATGTCTTTATTAAGATAAAACAAACCAGATAAAACAGACTGAAAATAGGGATGTTTCCCGGGTAAAAAAAATATTCTATTTAGTCCGTCATTTACATTCACTTCGCGTGCTTCCTTTTAAATCGGTGGTTTAAAAAATTGTAATCTGTGGTTTTGAGTATGGTATGCTGTACAAGACCAAAAACAATCCTAATATTTTTAAAAATATACAATATGTAAAGAAAACCCTGTCCGATCCGTGAAGGTATTGTTAGGTATCGTTAACTGATTCTAATAATGCCTACACTATTGCCGGGCTAAACTTAAAAAAAAAAAATATTATTTCGAAAAAGCGAGGTAACTTAATGCATGTGCGGTAGGCAACCCGATAGCCCCGCCCCCCTTCACCCGCGCATGTATGCGCGGGTGAAGGGGGGCGGGGCATGCGGCACGTGGTCGCATCGCTATTCGCTCCGTCACAAATGGTGTTGTCAGTTTTTTAAAAATTACCAAATTTCGGGGAAATTGGAATTAATACCCGGGAAAAAAAGATTATTTCAAAATTCATTATTATTGTTACTGTGATGATTATGTAAAATTTTATATTATATTTGGTCAAGTGTTTACCTAACCTTTATTATCCTTATGGGTCGGACAGGGTTTTCTTTACATATTGTATAATAATAATAATTCAGAACGATAAAGATATTAATATTGTAAAATATTAATGCTATTATTCGCAATCTTTCTGAATTGGTTCTTCTTCTTCAGCCTACTATGGATGTCCACTGCTGGACAAAGGCCACCCCCAAGGCTTACCACGCTGACCAGCCTTGTGCTGCCCGCATCCATCGGCTTCCCGCGACCTTCACCAGGTCATCGGTCCACCTTTTTGGGGGCTTCCAGTACGTGGCCGCCACTCCAGAACCTTAATGCCCCATCGGCCATCGGTTATCAACACATAATAAATTAGAAAATGAAATAACCAAGTATCTATTAATGGCATCTTGTCATAAACTGCAATCCAGCAAGACTGAAATAGAAAAAAGAGAAATTAAATCGGCGACTTCTAACTAATCATACCACATCCAGCATGATTACTAGAAAACATACAATTTGAATAAATAACTCTATATTTAGTCATCGATCTCGATAGCTTATACCTTGACCAATTAACGAGTTCCTACTAACCCTGAAGAAATATGTTGGCAGCTGGTAGATGATTCGTAAAAGGAATTATCCGCCGTAACAATCATATTTGAATTCTATTTTATCTATTAACTAATGCGACATCTCGGCAGACCAAGCCGAAGATTAAGGGATGAACTTAATTCTTGTCGAGAAGAGACTGGCTGGCAATAGGAGTGGATCATCATCATCCACCTTTTTTATTGTCCCACTACTGGGTAGGTACAGGTCTCCTCTCATACAGAGAAGGATTGAGCGTAATCACCACGCTTGCTCAATGGCGATTTCAGACTTAGAGTCCAGGTTTCTTCAAGATGTTTTCCTTCACCTTCAGTCATTGGTGTCCAAGATATAATTAGAAAGTACATATAACTTTAGAAAAGTTACATTGGTCGCCCCGCGTTCACATACTTGATAGGCTGGTGTTTCAATCACTAAGTAACCACGACATCACAGGAGTGGATAAACCCCGGAAAAGGGAAAGGGAGGTTTTTGCCCAGCTGTAGGATATTATGGGCTTAATGCCTATTTAGCCATTAATTACTCCCTACGTGGTGTAGTATTAGTTTATCTATATAATTGGGTAAAATTGCCCCCGCTCCAACATTTTGTTTGTATACAATAGCATTGCCCACTTTCCCATTAGCATATTCAACAAATCTTGTTAGTATGTAGTTAAACAGTACTTAAGTATAGCTTGACCTTTTTGCTATGTTGTTATCAATTTTATTAGGTACCTACTGTACAATAAAGATTGCCGATTAGCGATCATGCAAATCGCAATCGGTCCGGTAGTAGTTATTCTCTTAAGAATGAACGTTAACACGCATTAAAACTTATCTACTCGTCTATAAATAGCTTGTTTTTCTCCACAGCTTCAATAACAATAAAGGCATAACTATACCCCCCACCCCCACCCCTCTTCCCCCCAACTTAGTTCATGTTTGTTATGTCCACATATCCTTGGACGAACTTGATCATACACTTGGTTGGATAAAATTATCTTACCAATAAGTTTTTCCGCTATTTCATGAATTTTGAACATAAAATTCTTCCCTCAATTTATGACTTGCAAAGTTTACAAACAGACTGAAAATAGGGATGTTTCGTGGGTAAAAAAATTATTCTATTTAGTCCGTCATTCCGATTATAGAAATATATTGGATACGTAATTTTGTTTTATCAAATCAATAAACATTGTCAAATATAAAAGGCATCAAAGATCAAAGTGGGGGCTGGTGACGGCTCTCCTCGCTAAAAAGTGTAGCGTGCAGTGACGTCACAAGACTTTCAACGCACTGTGTCGTCTTAATTTTTTGTTTATATGAAAAAAGAAAGAAATACGTGTCTAGTATTTTTTGGTAATCTGACTGACGGACTAATTAGTTTTTTTTAGTCAACTACCCTATTATACTAAAACACAAAAGGTTCCCTACGCTATTGCTTAGCAATACCTATAGACACAATTAAAACCTTGCTTACCTAATTCTTGAGATTGCAGTAAAAAATAATACAATAACAATCGGTCTAAATAGGACAATACTACTTTTGACTTAAATACAGTCCATTATTGCACGAAGGGTACTGAACGCAGTGCATTGTAGGTAGTACTTATACTACGTATTTTATAGCACGTGTGACCTAAATGCACTCTTAAGGCACGATTTCCTGTGTAAAAATGGACTACTTAAGTCACATAGATAAGCGTGCGGCAGGGTAATTGCGTAAACATACTATCAGTAACAATAAGTTTCATTTTGACAGCTCAACAACTTTCATTGCGTTATTTACGTTGTAGAGCAAAAACACTTTTCGAACATATTGGGCAATGGGCTAGCAATGTTTCAAAATTGAGAGTAATAGTATTTTATGCAATTTGGGTGCGTGTTTAGGTCACAGAGTCCTATATACAATATGTAAAGAAAACCCTGTCCGGTCCCTGAAGGTATAGTTAGGTATCTTTAACTTATTCTAATAATACCTACAAAGCCTGGCCAAACTTAAAAAAATCCCCCTTAAAAAATTAAAAATCATTTCGAAAAAGCGAGGTAACTTAATGCATGTGCGGTAGGCAACACGTTAGGCATACATGCGCGGGTGAAGGGAGGCAGGGCAGGCGGCACGTGATCGCATCGCTATTCGCTCCGTCACAAATGGTGCTGTCACTTATTAAAAAATTACTAAAGTGTGGGGAAGTTGGAATTAATTCGCGGAAAAAAAAGATTATTTCAAAATTCATTAGTATTGTTACTATGATGATTATGTAAAATTTCATATTTTATTTGGTCATGTGTTCTTACCTAACGTTTATATCCTTTTGGGTCGGGCGGGGTTTTCTTTACATATTGTATATAGGCTAAAAGCTAAATCCACATATTAGCGAACAATAGTAGTTAGATACATGCATAACTACATAAGTCTACGTACAATGCCCTCTGTACGAAGGGCCTTGTTGAAATTCAATATCTATTACATAGCGTAACGTCCCGTTATGCTAACATCTAACATCGCACGCTTGAGAAGCAGCCCATGCATCTTGCCTAAGTAAATAGGACCACACATAGGCTTCAGGCAACAACATGAACGTGCCTAGACGCTGCAACGAGCTACGGTACTTATATGCTGGATTGTTGGTGTTTGCCACGTAGCGAACTTGTTAACTATACAGGGTGTATCTGACATCGTAACGCAAACTTCGCGAAAAGGCTAGACCGCATGCCACTAATAAAATTATGATAGTCATTTATGTCGTTAATGAACGGTTACAGAATTCAGTGTTTAAAAAAGTGTCGGCTCGGCCTTTAAACGTTGCAAGCGTGCTGCCGTGCGGGTTTGTTGGTATGAGGTTGATCCCTGATGTGAACTCTATTAAATCAGCTGATAAGATAGTTTTTAGAGTTTTATTTTCATTGCCCTTTTTGTGTAATTAGCGGATTAATTAATTTTTACTTGAAAATCTTATTGGGTTATAAAAGTTTAGCAATTATGAACGGTCTAAAGGGAAAAAAAAACTACATATTTTTATTAAATCATGAAAAAACCGACGAAATATTCCACCACTGGGGGGTTCAGAATCATGTACTGGATCCATGGTCCTCGTTTGTGGGTCTATGTCAGATACACCCTATAAGTATTTGCTTGGTAAACCGTTACATTGGCAGTTTTTCCAATTAAGGCATGTCTGGACTGGACTGGACTCGAAGGACAGTTGAAAATGCCAGAATAAGGAAGATTACTGATGTAACAAATATTCTGCACAGGTTTTGTTAAATTTCTGCAGAACGGGACTAATCCATTTCGGTATGAGTCAAAGTCATCATCATCATCTCAGCGTTAATCCCAGTTGCATCCGAAGCTTTTTCAGCTTTGTAGTCTGGGGTCCACTTTGCTAGTCTAACTGCTGATTTTTGGCTAAACTTCGATATTTTCCGTGAAGCGACTGCTGTCTGACCTCCACAACCCGACGGCGATATCAAAGCATTACAGCTAGACTAAATGTTGGACTTTTAAGGGCTCTAACAACCCGTAACGACTGCCATTAGATGTTCGTATAGGAACCGGGACCAACGGCTTTACGGTGGTTTCCGGGGCACGGCCAGACCAGTGCAAATATTCATATTCATGCATACAAATATTTGCACTGCGCGGGGATCCAACCCGCACCTCCTTGCGCAGCGGCCGCGTTCGCTACCACTACGCCACGGAGGCTGTCAGTATGAGTCAAAGTCTTCAACAGAATTAAACAGTTAGTTATTGTTTATCACGGTACATTAAAAAAGTTATTCGCGAACTGAAAAAAAACGTGCGAACATAATCCGGCCATTTATTTCATATAAATTTTCTGATTACCCACAGCTACGCTTCTAAATGAACACTTAATTAATAGTTAGCTTTGTAAAATCCGAAACTTGACAGGTCCGGTCTTAACTGGATGAAACTGGTTATTTGACTTTTGAATAAACTTTGCTTTTAAATGGTAGCATTCTGCATTTCTAACACATCAATCTGGCATGCTAGGTGCACGTGCTTTGAACTCTGCTAACAAGATCCAGCTAGTCATTTAAATGTCACTTTAACTAATTAGAACTAAAAGAGCATAGAGCGTACAGCTTCTGTCACTGTCTGTCAGAATAACAAGGCCAGTGGGCCACATGACCACAGTACATTGACAACGGAAACTTATTTGACCACGGTAACGATTTACTTCCACATCGCACCCGAATCCTGAATTACGACTATTAAAGCACACTAGTTTCACATTGAAAGCTTTATACGGTCATGTGCATTCAATTCGCGAGACCACTCACCAGTGTATACCAACAACAATTTCAGCACATTTTTTATGCGATGTCTTCTTAAGAGCGGGCCGCCTTGAACAGGTCTCGATGTAAGAATTTGCAGAATTAATTCATAGATTTATATCCGTTTCTGTTAGTTCCTGTAATGAGGCTCGTTTGTGGTTTGCTAAGTATTTGCATATTAACTAGCGGTAACCAGTTACTTATTATTTGACTAAAAAAAAATGATGAATTATTTGACCAAAAAATACTAGACACGTATTTTTCTTTTTTCATATAAACAAAAAATGAAGACGGCACAGCGCGTTGAAAACTCGTGTGACGTCACTGCACGCTACACTTTTTAGCGGCCAGTGACGTCACCAGCCACCAATCCTAATCTTTGATGCCTTTTATATTTGTCAATTTTTATTGATTTGATAAAACAAAATATACTTACGTATCCAATATTTTTCTATCTGAATGACGGACTAAATAAGTAGAATCAATTTTTTTACCTAGGAAACATCCTTAATGTAATTTCTTCAAACTAACTTGTAGGATGAGCAGGTGTAGAATGTCGCACAAACTCAAAAAGATGTGGGTGTTCTACAACTATGACCTATCCAAACTATTACTGGCGTAGGTTTCTGTCTACGAGAACTATTTTACGCAATTCAGTTTTCGTCTGGCGTGCCAACTTATTCTGTGCCATTTGTGTCAAGGACAGAGTTCATTGAGATTTGAGACAGAAATATGTATTTTCTTGCAGAGAACACTCAGGAATCTGGGGAGCAAATCACGAAGTAAAATTTCGCTTTAAAATAACAATGTTTGTAAAACGTGATACACCTTTGTCACTTTAATCATCATTTTTAGGGTTCCGTACTATATCATTTTATAATAACTTTCTTATTTGACTATTTCACTAATTTTTATTTTTTATTTTCAGGCAACTGAAAGTCAAGTGGCGCCAATAAACTCTTTGCTTGCCGGATTCTACCTTCTTCTTGGCCCTGTAGCATCTGCTTTAGCAAACAAGTAAGTCAATTCAATATTTGTTTATCCAAATTCCTTTTAGATTTCACTATCTATCGTGACCTATTCGCTCCGTTCGGCCGATAGGCTTTTTGATCACCATTAACCGATCTCTAAAAAAGGAGGAGGTTCTCAATTCGTCGAAATCTTTTATGTATGTTCACCAATTACTACAAACCGCCTGGACCGATTTGTAAAATTCTTTTTTGTTTGCTAGAGTACACTTTCCAGGTGGTCCCATAGTCAACCGGTCAGGATCTGATGATGGCACCCTTGAGAAATTACGGGAATCCTTAAAATTGTACAGTCAACATTAACGGTTTTTTTATTTTACACTTTTTAGTTATTCGGAATTCAATTACAAAATTTCGGATTTCAATTCGAAAATTGGTGTCCGAAACGAATATACAAAAACCGAAGGTCTCCGACTTCCAAAATCAGTTATTTTTTCATTTTGCGAGTGTATTTTCGGAAGACTATTTTGTTCCTTTATCTATTTTTTTTTATTCTCAGGTATGGATTCCGAGCGGTAGCAATCCTTGGAAGCGTGATATCAGCAGCGGGTTTCGCCCTCTCCTACTATGCCACCAGCCCCGAGTACCTGTACGTTACATACGGGATCATTGGAGGTAGGACATTTTCAACCTACTCAGCAAACAGTTTATGCGATTGTAAAGTTACCTACATATAGATGTAAGACAAATAAATCCGAAGACTTGTTCAGAATGAGAAGAATTCCTATTGTACTGAAATGTTGATTTACAAATACTCTCAGCTAATACTAGTAACCCGGAATCTAGATTTTTGTTGTACCGCTGTCAATGGCAACAGTTTTGCCTCAAGTGAAATAGAACTTAAACATAATTAGAGGAGCCATGTTGTGATCTCCTAATTTTTTAAATTTATTTTCAGGTTTCGGCGTCTGCTTGATATACATGCCTTCAGTGTTAACTGTTGGCTTCTACTTTGAGAAATGGCGGGCTCTTGCCACGGGCGTAGCTCTGTGTGGCTCCGGAGTGGGTGTCTTTGTAATGTCACCCATCACGAACTCATTTGTAGAACATTATGGCTGGAAACTGACCGTACTTTTTCAAGCAGGTCAGTAACAAACGAATAAAGAACGAAAACTATGTTACACACATGAGCTTATCATGTTTATTATATTTTTGAATACGTCTACTTACAGAAATTTTCTTTTGTGTTTGCGTTCCATATTGTATAAAAAAAAAAACATTAATCTTTTTAAAGTCCAAAAACTTTTTATTAATGTTCCTACCTGTCGCATTCAAAATGTACTGATTAAAAATTATATCGCTTCAGGTTTGATGCTGCTGTGTATCGCCTTTGCGATGACATTCAAACCAATAGAGCCAGTCCACTTAGTAGTAGCGGAGGAAACAGCTGCAGTGAACAAAGAGGAACGTAACAGAATAGCAGCAGAGAAACTGAGGGATACAATGAAATTACAGGGCAGACTTGAATCGGGTATCAGAATGCCGGCTGACATGAAGTTCCACACCCAAACCAGCCCTCATACTTGGATGGGTGTTTCAAACAACACTCGCTATCCGACAGCGGAAGAGGTCTTCCGTGGAAGCAATACTGCTGTTAATGTTCAACACAGACGCTCCTCCGCTACAGCAGGAACAATCAAGAGTAACCTAACCAAACCTCAATACGCAACAGTCACTGAGAAAGACGAACACGAAGACTCTTCTACTACCCCAGAGGGAACTGAGCCTTTGATCGGAACACGAGAATCCGTTCTCAGACTTATGTCGCGCCAAGACTTTGCAAATGAAAGACGACGCTCATCAACCGCTGACTTGGGTGCCAGACCTTTGTACCGTGACGATATCTTCTTCGGAGCCAGCTTGGCCAGGCTACCACAGTACAAATCGCGGACATCCATTGGGTACCACATGGCTGTGACGCACATTCCTTCTCCCGAAGATGTAAAAGAAGAGAAGGGAAAATGTCAGATATGTCCTGTAGCCGTGCGCAGAGCTTTGGCTACCCTGTTAGACGTAAGCTTATTCAAATCTGTAACATTCGTGATTCTGGCTATAAGCGGGTTTTTCACAATGACTGGATTCTTTGTGCCGTTCATGTACGTGCAAAACAGAGCGTCAGAGAATAAAGTGCCGGAGGCAGCTGTTGAGTGGTTGGTCTCATCGATCGGAGTTGCGAATATTGTTGGGCGACTTTTGTGCGGACTGGTGTCGTCGATGCCGAATGTCTCTCCGCTGTTTGTCACCAATGTTGCTCTCACTATCGGAGGTCTCGCGACCATGTTCAGCAACTTCTGCTTCGACACTTACTTCCAGTTCGGATACTGCACCGTATTCGGCCTTTCAGTTGGTAAGTTAGTCATTCTTCTTCATCTATCTTATTTTACGACATACCGATTGGCTTCAGCTGCCAAAAAATTAAAGATCAGATAAGAAAGAAATAGGTTTTCATTAACCAATAAATTAATTAATCATAAAACTGAACGACAACCTAAAGTACCTATGCCTATGATCTACTAGGAGAATGATCTTGTTAAAAAATTCTAGAGAGCATTGTTGTAATTCCAGGGATAACTATACAAATTACAATTGGTATCAAGAGATATAAATGAAAAAATCAACAAAACTAGATAACTTGAAAACGTTCCAATAATTTCATCCATACTAATATTATAAATGCGAAAGTATCTCTGTCTGTCTGTTTGTCCGGCTTTCACGCCAAAACTACTGAACCGATTGTAATGAAAGGTACACAGATAGTCCAGAGCCTAAGAAAAGACATAGCCTATATTATAACATCCCGCTATCAGCAATAGGAGTAACAAAAAATGTTGCGAAAACGGGGACAAACGCGGACGTACATATTGCTCCCATTATTTTAACAGGCGCTTAATGTATATTAAAACGCGGACAGAGTTACGGGCAGCAGCTAGTTATACCATAATGGTCAAATACGTCTGTATAAATTTAATGTATGTAATAACTTTGCTCATTGTGCTGTCTTCAATTTCAGCTTGTTTTGCTGCATTGCGTTCCATCGTAGTCGTGGAGTACCTTGGTCTGGAGCGGCTCACCAACTGCTTCGGCCTGTTTCTTCTCTTCCAAGGCCTTGGTGCTTTAATTGGCGCTCCTATTGCAGGTGGGATTCATTTAATTTTATGACAAACAAGTTTACGGTCCGCCCATTTATGTCTTAAGTCGCCAAGCGCCTTGAACAATCAATCAATCGTGATCAATGAAAATGGCTTCTATACAGGGTGTATCTGCTGACATCGTAACACAAACTTCGCGAAAAGGCTAAACCGCATGCCACTAATAAAATTATGATAGTCATTTATGTCGTTAATAAACGGTTACAGAATTCACAGTGTTTAAAAAAAAGTGTCGGCTCGGTCAATAAACGTTGCAAGCGTGCCGCCGTGCGGGTTTGTAGATATGACGTTGATCCCTGATGTGAAGTCTATTAAATCAGCTGATAAGATAATTTTTCAAGTTTTGTTTTCATTGCCCTTTTTGTGTAATTAGCGAATTAATTACTTTTTACTTTAAAATCTTATTGGGTTATAAAAGTATAGCAATTATGAACGGTCTAAAGTGAAAAATACTACATATATTATTTTGTAATCATGAAAAAGTCGACGAAAAATTCCACCACTGGTAGGTTCAGAATCATGTACTGGATCCATGGTACTCGGTTGTGCGTCGATGTCAGATACACCCTTTATAGAAGATAAATCCTTTACACTACATTGGGATCATAATAGGTTGGTATTGTTGCAAGTTAAAGGCCCACTGGATGGTAAATGTTCCCAACGCCTATGGATCTCGGCTATGGATGGCTCTCCGTGATAACCTAGGTGAAATGAGTTACGATAACAGTTCACTTCTGCGCTACTGCAATACCAGAAGCATCGCAGAAGCAATACCAACAAATAGACAAAATAGATTTTTTTTATCTCGTATGCACTGCGCTTGGTGGTAGAAATTGCAGAATTTCTACCATCAAGCGCACTCTACGCGCGAGATATCTACGCAAATGTAGGACAGCTTTAAAAGTTTATCTGATTGCCGTAGTAACACATAACTCTATTATACCAATATTAACACGATTTGGGTGGATGGATGAATATTTGGTACCCTTGTACGCCAAAACCACTGAACAGATTAGGATGAGATTGAGCATCACAAACAATCTGTAGCAATGGGTTTCATTTTGAAAGTTCAAAAATATTCGTTGCGTTATACAACGTTATTGAGTAGACACATTTTCCGAAAATATGGTTCAACGGATTAAACAATTAGCATGATTCTGCAAAATTAACAGATGGATTTTTACAAATCCCGCCACACATTTACCCACTGTAACTCCTGAAAGCCAGAATCAACAGTGCAGACCGCCAGAAAAACGCAAAAACGCCGAGCAATGAAGCTCGACGAGTCCCGGAGAAACGATTCAACTGTCTTGGGTCCCGCAACGAAATTAATCAGAAAAGAATAGCGGAGGAGTAAGAAAAAAGATATTTTTTCCACTTCCCTCCATAACAAGCAGGAGACAGACCGGACAACATAACAGATAGGATACTTTTTATCACGTTATTTCCATGAGATCGCAGGCGAAACCGCGGGGCACAACTAGTCATCATCATCATCATCTCAGCGTTAACCCCAGTCGCATCCGAAGCTTTTTCAGCTTTGGAGTCTGGGGTTCGCTTTACCAGTCTAACTGCTGATTTTGGCTAAACTTCGATATTATCCGTGAAGTGACTGCCGTCTGACCTCCACAACCCTAAGGCGATATCGAAGCATTGCAGTTAGACCAATTGTTGGACTTTTGAGGGCTCCAACAACCCGTAACGACTGTCATTAGTTGTTCATATGGCAACCGGCCCCCTAATCGGCGAACACATTTTTGTCAAATGATTGTGACTAGTTGGGATCGTTTGGACCGAACGATCCCAATTGATACCAACTGGTCGCAATCATTTGACAAAAATGTATTCGCCGATTAGGGGGCGGGACCAACGGCTTAACGTGCTTTCCGAGGCACGACGGGACTGGTGCAAATATTCTTATTCATGCATACAAATATTTGCACTGCACGGGGATCGAATCCGCGCCTCCTTATGCAGCGGCCGCTTTCGCTACCGCTATGCCACGGAGGCTGTCGGGACACAACTAGTATTACATAAATTGTCTTTGTTCTCAACAGTAATATCATTGATACGCGCTTCCCAGTGGCGTAGCTTGGGCGGTCCGCCCCAGGTGTCACCATTAATGGTCGCTGGTTAAACCTGATGGAACACTGGCTTATACGGCGAGAGAGAAAGCAGGTCGCTGCATCTTTGCCACAATTCTCTACCTAATTTTCCTCATTGCGGAACTTCAATGCCGGAGGTTTGCTTTAGGAACAAGGAGGTTCTGAGAGTACTACCTATGTCGTCTGGACGTGAAGAAGGCTAGTGGCCCAGATGGTATAACAGCAATTGTTCTTAAGACATGTGCGCCCGAGTTGTCTCTTGTATTGACGCGCCTGTATCGCCTCTCATTTAGAAGAGGTATAGTGCCCAAGTCTTGGAAGCTTGCCAACGTGCAGCATGTGCCCAAAAAGGGTAGTCGTGCCGATCCTGCCAACTATCGGTCGATTTCAATAACCTCCATACTCTGCAAGATTATGAAGCGCGTATTGAACTCGCGCCTCTTGGCTTGTCTGGAAGGTCCGATCTCCTCAGTGACCGACAGTACGGGTTTCGCCGCAATCGGTCAACTGGGGACCTACTAGTGTATGCCACTCACTTGTGGGGCGAGGCCCTCGAGAAGAATGGGGAAGCGATTGCCGTCTCCCTTGATGTCTCGAAGGCCTTCGACCGGGTATGGCACGCTGGCCTTTTGAGTAAGCTTCCAGCGTACGGCATTTCCGCTAGCCTGACTGGACGAAAAAAAAAACGACGATAAAAGATGGTAAAAGACTTCCTGACTGAACGGTTGTTGCCGACGGATGCTAATCTGAGCCCATATCGACTAAATAGTATTCCTCCGGGGTCTTTTCCCTTAACAACTCTGTTCTTGCTGCATATTAACGATCTGCTGATGCTCGGTATCATTGGGTATACAGATGACAGCACAGTTGTGGAGAGATACCTGCCAGTTTTTTACTTTCCATGGGGTGACACCACCAACTTCCGCCCCGGGTGCCACCCAAGCTAGCTACGCCACTGGCGCTTCCTAAATATAATTTGACCTCGTCTTCATGTTATTGATTCGTATTTTTATTTTTCGCAGGAATGCTATACGACGCCACCGCTAGCTATGCCATATCGTTCTACGTGTCAGGAGGATTCATACTGCTTTCGGCCGTGATTTGCTACCCTATCAAAAGAATTAACAGGTGGGAAAAGGAACGTGCGAGTGGAATAGAAAAGGGCGAAAAGCTTAGCAGCCCACAAACGGTGATAGTCGGCGTGAACTAATGCGTGTAATGAATAATAAATTATGCCTTGCATGGTTTGGATATAGACTTATTCCCGTATTCATGAATGACCTTATAAATACGTAAGTGATTGCACTCACTGCCCATTGTAATGGTTTTAACATTGCCTTGGCGCATTCGTTCATGAATATAGAAATTATTTTTTGTAAGACTTGGATTTTTTAAATCTACATTTATTTACAAAATGTACGTTAGTTTTATCAATCAAATTCTGAGATCAAGTTACATTTAATTTTAAACTAATAAACACAGTCCTAAACATGTAGGTAGGTACCTCGAATACGAAATTATAAAAATAGAAACATTCCCAGTAGTGACGGATTGGTCAAACTGAGTCTTGCTGATTCAGCGCGAGAAAAGAGGTTTTGTTTGACTCTATAGCTTTCCCAAACTGATAAAGTAACTTTGGCAACTGCTATGACCATTAACTGCAAAAGATTTATGCTTTTATTCGTCGCTTAATTCAGTTCAGTTTGACCAGTCCTTAAATCTTCGAAAAAACTGCAAGAGATGGTTGCTTTTGCGATAGATTTCATTAAGTCAGATAAATGCATTTAAAATAGGTTTAGAGGTTTTAAAAGTACAAAGACTCGAAATGTAAAGATAATTTCGCAGTTTTGTCCGAATTAGAGCCCGTAAGGAGGATATCTGAAGCCAAAATGTACTTTAAATTATAGTTGTGTTAATTTTAACATTAGATACTCTCGTGTGCCTAGTTCATAGAGTGGTGCATAATATAAGACTATTATTAATAGATGTAATTTTTTGTAAGTAATATTCTGTCTACTACTTACATATCAGCGGAGTACATTATGTAACACCATAACAGTAGCAATCGCTTTCATTTTGACAGTTGAACAATATTCATTGCGTTATGAACATCTTTAGGCAAATACATTTTTCAAACATATGAAGTAATGGATTAGGAATTTGCTTCAAAATGATTCGGATTGTGATTGTGTGTTACGTAATTAGGGTGCAATTCAATGGAGATGAGTGATGACAATGTTTGATAAATTAAAAAGGATTGAAATTGTGATTTGTAGCAATTGTGCCTTATTGTGTGAACTGACTCGCTATTGTAATATGAAATATTTATATTTACGTAAATAAATTTGACTCGACGGTCGTTGTTATTGTTGCAAAAGTTTTATTGTAAATAAATTGGTATCTAATATTCCCAAATGTATTGCACATCACATGCAATGATCAGGCGTAGTTAATAAAATAACTAATATAATTATTTTATTTAGAATAAGAACTATAACTGTGGCTGTGCACTTCTAGCGTATTTATGCTTAAATTGTGTACCTAAGTTAAGAGATCATAGTCATTTGTTTTCGATGAGCAAATCATTCGTTTCTATGAAAACAATGCGTTTTTCCAACATTCTTTTTCGGTTTTTAACTGTATATCTTTTGATGTACAGACGCCAGCAGGTCGAGGTGGTTTTCCAATCAATCTTAGACCTTAATAATTCAGACATAAAGTTGAAAATCTCTAAAAGAAATGTAACACATTTTAGTAGGTAGCTTGATTTGCTGGCATCTGTACTTATATTTAACTTATTGTTGTTATTAAATAAACTGTTGATGACTTTTATATTATGAACTATATAGATGTACCTAAAGCTATATGTAGGTACCTATTTTATGTATAGATACCTATATAGATACGTACTTAAGTATATTATCTCTATCTATCTATATTTTCGAGAAAGATTGTAAACAAAAGTACAATATTTAGTTTGTTTACGGGAGTTTGTGAAAAATCGTTAATTGTAACTTTCTTATAGATACTATTTGATAGTGACTATGATTTTTTTGAGTTGTTTAGTATGTTTATCGATGCCACAGTGCCATATAGTGTTATATTATGTAAGGAATTATCAATAGGTACATGTAACACGTGTCTGGACTATTGTCTTGCCGTTTATCATGACAACGTACAAATCATATTGAAATGTATCCAGTTGAACCGTTTTGTGACGTTAAGTGTGTGAAGAAGCATACAGCCTTCTTTGGCCCTTTTAAAAATACACGATATTTGCCAAATAATGCTGATTATAGTTTTATTTAAGATCCAATCAAGTACCCACTTTATTTTCAAATCAAATAATATTTATACAACCATTGATATAATATTAAACAGATATGATATGCTCTAACAAATTAACCTAAAGAAATGTGCCGATCGGAGCAGCAGCACACACATGCAATTTTTTTATTCTGTGTACATTTCACACGTTGGCACAGTATGAGTTAGATGAGGCGCAATCTAAAGCATAGAGAAGATAAAGATGGCTAGTGTTTGTCGTTTGCGCTTATATAGAATTCATCATCATCATCTCAGCGTTAATCCCAATCGCATCCGAAGCTTTTCCAGCTCTGGAGTCTGGGGTCCGCTTTTACCAGTCTAACTGCTGATTTTGGTGAAACTTCGACATTTTCCGTGAAGCGACTGCCGTCTGACCTCCACAACCCGAAGGCGATATCGAAGCATTGCAGCTAGACCGATTGTTGGACTTTTGAGGGCTCCAACAACCCGTAACGACTGCCATTAGATGTTCGTATGGCAACCGGGACCAACGGCTTAAAGTGCTTTCCGAGGCACGACCAGACCAGTGCAAATATTCATATTCATGCATACAAATATTTGCGCTTATATAGAATTGACGAAAACTAAAGCGACTTGCTGGACTTACCTCCTTTTGTACGCTTCATTTTCAGTGCGCTAGTGACGTATCTACCTTAGTTTAATATTATATCAATGTATACAACGTTATTTTTTGTAGGTATATGCGAAACCCGAAATACTATATAAACTCACTAGCTTTCCGCTCGTGGCTTCGCCCGCGTGAAATTCGGTTATATCGCGCGTTTTAGATTTTCCCTTGGGAATGAGAAGTTTTCTCGCGGTAAAACATTGCTTATCCAGGACTCAAACTGGAGGTAGTTTGAGTCCTGGATAAGCAATGTTTTACTGGATACCTAGTTACCTACCTAATTTCATCTAAATACTTTCAGGCGTTTAGGCGTGAAAGAACAACAGACAGACGGAGTTACTTTCGCATAACCACATATATCATGAGTTATTAAAATAAAATTGACTGGTAAACTATATTATATGTTTTACCTTGGGGAACAAAAACATGCAGATTTTGGGCACTGGATACCCGGGATCACGCTACATATAGCTGACTATGCGAAAAACAATATTTTTCCAAGTGTGGTCCAGCATCCCTTAGAGTTTGGCCTTGTGCTTTATTAATGGTCATTGAAAATGGAACCTTTATAAGAAATTAATGCCTTTTAAATTGAAATGGTTAAACTGTTGGAATAATCGGAATCCGAGGAATGAGTACACTTTCATCCTTTGCTGCACCAGTTAAAATAGTTGCTGTAAGAAAATTCCGCCGAAGGTGAGTGATATGCAGCCTGGTACCATTACACAGTCTAGGGGCATCGATATTACTCATGAGCATCATCGGAACCCCTACTTTGAATTTTAATTTATGAGAAGGCACCTCTAATAATTCCAAAGAAATTAAGGTGCTAATATTGCGCGTTCGCAGAGCCATCGGTCATCATGTATATTAATCGTCTACCAACTCCGATTTGCTGCCTACAGCATTACAAAAATTAAAGTAATCATTCCCTCTGCATCTACTGTCATTTTCCCATCACCGATTTTTAACAATGTTTCCGCGTACCTGAATGAATGTCGTTGAATAATCTCACTCGCATGTTTGTAGTGGAGAGTCCTACAGTACCGTCACCTTAAGGTTTATCTACAAAAAAATCGAAATGGTTAAGATTATATGTTCAATAGTTTCTTATATAGTTATAAGTACTATTAGGCTGTTGTTGACACCACTACGATCCGGACGAAGCGTTTCGCCTCCTCCTTTATACCGCGTACATCGAGGGACTGGAATAGTTTGCCAGCGACGGTGTTTCCGTCGGACTACAATTTGAGTGTCTTCAAGGCTAGAGTGAATAGGCTCTTAATAAACTAGTGCGCTTTACCATCAACGACTGCGTCACTGCTTACCATCAGGCAGGATTGCGGTCAAGCGCTAGTTTATAATATAATAAAAAAAAAAAAAAAAAAAGCTATTAAATAAAAATAACAAACTACTAAATCGTTTAGAAATAATCAGCTTTATTATTGCAATTCAAAGACTAGGAAAAATCAGACTAAAAATAATTGGCCTTCAGTACCGGCCAGTAAATAGGTAACCATTTAGACAATACAATAATCGCAAATGTACTGATCGGATAGCTCCGATATGCTAGCACAAGCCTCGTGAACCCAAATTTTACAGTTTCCACACTGTATCCAATCTTCTTCAAGACATTCAGCGCACAATGGACAAACTGTGTCTTCTTCAATCGGTCTGTCAGTAGGAGGTAGATTTTCTTTGGTATTTTTTTTTGGTTTTCTTACTGACATCTCTTCCTGACAGTAAACTCTTGCCTTTTTTATTAACGCCTTTTCCTGAAATCTTTGTTTTTTTGTTACCATCTTCTTCAAAACAATGTTTATTTTGCTTTAGTGATTCAATTTTTTTTTTGTCAATTTTTTTCTCTTCTAGCATCTTTTTGTACGGAGAACTCGTTATAACTTCACTTCTTTCAGCTTTTCGACGTCGTGCAGTAGCTCTTCTTTTGGAAGCATCAGGAATTGGCGAGACTTCTATAAGAGCAGCTCTAAAGTCGGGTTACACACAAGTTGTAGTTTGGGCAACAAAATCAGAGGCAGTATTAGGAGATTCTAGTTGTTGAGAGGGTAAAGTGGTCGTTCCTGTTGCTGCTTGCTGCTGTTGAGTTCTAAAATTTGGCAGAATTGATGATTGATCAGATGTTGAAGGAGTTGGGTCTAATAAATAAGAAGGAGAAAGCAATGATTCGGATGTTGACTGATTTTCTGTAACGTCAGTCACGAGAGAACCAACGAAATCCAAATCACTGAAGATATTTTTATCAAAGGGGCTTATGCCTGTGCAGCGAAAGCCATTAACTGCGATTTCCATGCGTGATACGCGATTAAATGCACTCGCAACAAACCCTGCTATCTCGTATTCACTGATTCTAACAGCGGGATTTGATCTCATCCACAAGTCACATGCATCATTATAAGCTGATTTAAATGGTTTCATGAACGTTCGATCTAGAGGCTGTAACTTGTGGGTTGTGTGAGGTGGAGTGCTCAGCATATGAATGTTATTTTTCCTGGCAAATTCTATAACATCCAAGTCTTTATGACTGGAGTGTCCATCCAGAATTAAGAGAACTGGGTTCTCGACTGTAGGGTTAGAATATTGCACAAAGTGATGCATCCATTTCAAAAATAATTCAGCATTCATCCAGCCATTTGGTTGAGCTTCACCTACACTCTCATTTGGAGCATTGATCATAAGTCTTTCATTCATTCGGGCCCGTGGAAATACGAAGTAAGGTGGTACAAACTGACCTCCAGCGCTCATTGCAAAAAGCACTGTCACGTTTTTTCCACGTTCTGCTGACGTAAGCTTGCCAACTTGTCTTTGGTTTTTAGTCGCTATTACTTTAGCATGCTTTTGCACAATGCTGACGCCAGTCTCATCACAATTCCATATTTTATAGGGAGTAAATTTAAAGTTCTGCATCAAAGTCTCAAGACCTACAAAGAAACGCTCAACCTGAGGTCTGTTAAATCCTACTGCTCTCATTAAACTCGTGGATTCAGCACTTCGCAACGATAAGTCACTATGTCTTTTCATGAACGAATAATAGTAGTTTTTCCCTGCAGATCTTTTGTCTTTATTAAATTGGTGAGGTAAATTTAATTTTTCTGCCAGTTGAAAAGCAAGACGTAAAAATTCTTGTTTATTTAAAGGCATTAGCCTATTGGCTAAATCTTTCATATGTGCCACCAATATTTCTTCATGTTCAGGACAAAAAGTATTGTGAAAACGACCCATAACTGGTTATTCAATACCTTTTCTACAGCTTTACGCATATTTGCTGGATCCCAGGCGCCCTTCTTTTGCCTCCTTTGACCATCATTTTCATCATTTGGCATTTTTGTGTTTCTGTAAGTAATGCAAACCTTTTAAAAATGAATTTAATAACTGGCCGGTACTGCAGGACATCGTGATGGCCGGTATTGGAGGAAACGAAAAAAAAAAGAATTTCGATTTCAGATGAAAACAAACGTACAAAGGTTGAATTAATAATCGGTATCTAATAGTTATATATACATAGTAATCTTACCTGGAGTTATTTTCTTTGAATTGAATTCCGGAACTTCGAAAATCACGAACAGAAATTTAATGACGTAGCACGCGTTCATCGCGCTCAACATAAATATTTGCACTGACAGTAAACCTGTGGCGACAGGTTGACGCCGCGCGGGGCATGTACTTGCAAGAGTGCAACGCATTAATAGCAATGAGACTCTTAGCGCCATCTATTATAGTATTACGGAAATTGCAACTGGCCGGTACTGGATGCTGGCCGGTACTGTAGGACTCTCCCCTAATTGGAACTTTATGACATGGTCCTACAACTTACACGATTTTAGGCAAGCTTTTATTTCATCTGCTGGAGTCCCCATTTGTATGTCTTGTAGTGCTTCCCGGAAGTAACCTGCTAATAAAATTACCAATACTCCCATTATGCTCTTGCAGTGCCTTATATCCTGCAAAGTCCTATTGAGAGCTTCAATAGCTCCTTTGTGCGACATGGTACACTCATCTTAAACTAACAACATACACTGGCACAGCATCGCGGCCTGACCACTATTTTTACTTAAATTTCAGGTTGGGGATTCCTCTTGAGCAAGATTTAGAGGCAGTTTACTGCACAGGCTATTGCAATATTCTTATCCTTTCTGAGATGAGCCATAAGAAGATTCAGCAAAAAAGTTTTAGCAGTGCCCCCCTGAGCATTAAGAAAGAAAAGTACGCCATTCCCTGACTCTACGTAGCGTGTTACTTCGTCAACAGTTTTTTGCTCTGATAACACTTGTGGGATCATGTCTTTTAGGTACCTGCTGTTGCAGTATAGAATCATTATTATCTAGCTCGCTAGCAATGTCATTAACGCTTTACTCTGATCGCTGTGGGCTAATTATACCAAATTCACTCAGTTTTAGCGGTTATTTCCATAGTTTTATTTTCTATTTTAATGAGAACCTTGTTGTAAATGAAATCATTGTACGTGACGTCCGGGTGTGTCATCTGCAATCTTTTTAAAATATCTTCTGCCATACCATTTTTGTATTTTTCCCATAGCTGTTGAGGATTGGAAACACTGCAGGTTGAGATCATGGTTGCAAACAACTCCCTTATTTTTGTAGCTGATCGGCATTGCACTGCTTCTATCATGGTACCCTCCCAATGATTAATATCCAACAAACCAAAAACTTCAAATGCTTCTTTGTATGTTGCGCACTCTTGACAGTTCACAATTTTAAGGTTCCTGTTGCTAGTTGGTCCACGAACATGGTGTAGGAACATTCTTAAACAAAAACACTCATAATTGGGTTGTATCCTAAAAAATAATTTAATATCCATCAGATATCTAGATTTATAAAAAATATTGAACACGTATTTTTTATTTTTTCATTCGTTCAAATACTTAGGAAGATATATTGATTTGAAATATCGCATAACGTCACGTCGTGGTACAAAATATACCACGGCGTGACGTAATTAGCCCCCATTCCGTAACTTTAATACGCTATATCTCAGTAGTTTTTGGTAATTTCGACAAAATAAAAAATACGGGTCTTAATTTTTTTTTATCATCTATAAGACGGACTCGTTATTTTTTTGATTTTCATACCTTGGGTACATCCCTATTGCACACGTGAAGACTATATACACGACCAAGAGCATCCTATGATTTTACCCCGGGCCAGTTTTCTACTGGAGTGCCTTGAATGCGACGTTTCCACTCTTTTCTAGAGGCATTCCATGTATAGTATCGGGGAACCTCTAAATCCAAAAGGGTTTTTGCAAATGGGTCGATTCGGCAAAGCTGGAAAAATTCGGTCAGTGTTGTGTTTGGCGGAGCGCGATCCTTTCATGAAAAGTGCTTTCATTATAATACACACGCTCTCCATTTTCTAAATGCGCGGCCAACCGAGTGACAGTGAAGTGCCTTTCATGTAATGGGAATCCTAAAAGTCGCCATGCTGCCTCATTGCGGCTCACATAACGCCCCTGTTGGAAAGCTTGCACTTCGCTTATGACAGACGATCCAGCTTCTTGTATAAAATTGAACACGGCTTGATCGGTTCCTTTGTTAGTATATTTAAAAATATATTTGATAGCGCGCACGGAACCGCAGGCGTCCACATTTATACGGGCATTAAATATTTTACATAAAATTGGCGATTACGGTACAATCCATCTGTTGTGCATAGTTTCAAAAGCTTCGCTGCGGGTTCTGATGGTAACCGTCCGGCCTCCATCTTCAGGTGATCTTCTTCTGTATAACCGATAGCGGCTGTCCGTGACTTCGTTCGCGTGTAGTTATTTGAACATTTTGTTATGCTCCGCTCCTATTGGTCTCAGCGTGATGTTATATAGCCTAAAGCCTTCCTGGATTAATGGGCCACCCAACGCAAAAAGAACTTTTCAAATCGGACCAGTAGTTCCCGAGAGTAGCGCGAACAAACAAACATACAAACAAACTCTTCAGCTTTATATTAGTACCTATAGATTTACAAAACAAAAAAAACGAGCACCTAAGCAATGAACCATTTCAAATGGTAATATTGCTTTGTTTGATAATAGGGGGTTGGACTAAAAAAAAACTAATTAGTCCGTCAGTCAGATTTCCAAAAAATACTAGACACGTATTTTTACTTTATTCATATAAACAAAAAATTAAGACGACACAGTGCGTTGAAAACTCGTGTCACGTCACTGCACGCTACACTTTTTAGCGAGCAGTGACGACACCAGCCACCACTCCTGATCTTTGATGCTTTTTATATTTGTCAATTTTTATTAATTTGATAAAACATTATAATTATATGTATCCAATATATTTCTATAATCTGAATGACGGACTAAATAGAATCCTTTTTTTTACCCAGGAAACATTCCCATTATAGGTAGTTTTATCCTCACATAGCTTTGGAGTCTGTGGTCCGCTTTACCACTCTGACTGCTGATTTGGCTAAGCTTCGATATTTTCCGTGAAGCGACTGCCGTCTGACCTCAAGTATCGAGTGTAACCCCCTCTAACTAAAATCAAAGCTTCAATTCGTCTGGGCATGCTAGCGCGTATATCTCGAATACTTAAGCTTGCGGAATACGTTCCCACTCCGCAGTCATCACATTCTTCAGCTCTCTGATGGTCTGCGGAGCCACTTGTACTGATCTCACTCGCCGTTTCAGAACGTCCCAGACTCCAATGGGATTGAGGTCGGGACTTCGAGCTGGCCAATCCAAACGACGAATGCTGACCTCTTGCACATACGCTTCAACATCGCGAGATCGGTGGGCGCGAACATTGTCGTCCATAAAAATCGAGTCTTCACCTAGAGCGACCAATGCGGGTTGTGCATGAGGAATTAAAACTTCCGTTATGTATCGATGCCCAGTCAGTGAGCCGTTTTCAATGAAGACTAACTCTGTACGATCCATTGAATTTATTCCCGCCCAAAACATAACAGAGCCCCCACTATAAGGTGTGATTTTATCGAAACATGCCTCTGCAAAGTGTTCTCCTTGTCTTCTTGGCATTCGCCGACTTCGATCTTCCCGAATAGAGATATCCTGGCTTCGTCAGAGAACAAAACCTATTCCGATCTTCTCGAGTCCTGTGAACTCGGTGCTTACGGAGTAATTTGGGGCCGCGCGCCTGGCGGTGACTGCGTATATAAGCAACGAAAAGCCTCCTCCTGACCGTCCATAGATAAATAATATAAATATGCACATTTCTTAATTCTTGCCCGTCTTGGAGGTTATTCTTAAGATCCACATACGAAGATTTGCGATTTGTCAATGCGCACTCACAAGAAAACGATCATCCCGTGGTTGGGTACATGGTTTTCTTTCTAAACCAGGCCTTCTCTCGACGGAACCAGTCCCCTGATATCGCTGACAGGTCCTTTGGACCGTCGACCGACTAACATTTAGCCTCCTAGCCACGAAGCATTGGCTGCAACCCTCTTCAAGCAGCGTGATAATTTTAGTAGCTTTTACCACTTTATCTACCATTTTTGATACAGCCAAACAGCAATAAATAAAGTTTGACAGTCAAGGATATGAAATTAATCAATATAAAATGAATAAAAGTTATGAAAGTCGATGTTAACTTCTAGAACTTCGCGCCAAAAATGTAGGATAAAAAGGGGTTTTCTGCAAAATTGAGCATCAAATGAAAATTTGAATTTAGAACGTACTTTTTTAAATACCACGGCATTTTTATAACCGGCCAGTAAATAACGCGTACACGTGCACTTTTTTCAAAAAAGGTTTCAGTCGTTTGTATGTACATTGATTTTCATCTCTAAAATGATACAATATAAAATAGTTTTTTGTATTGTATCTTTTAAAAGATGAATGAAAATCAAAACCGCCAGGTTTTTTTACAAATGAGTGTTATCCTCTTCGTGAAATTACACATTTGTCTCATTATCTTGAAACCAAAATGATTATTTTGAAAGTTCCTACTATGTGTGAATTGCACACAGGCTTTTTTTGTAAATAGTTTTCGCTGTCCTACTGCTGAGTAAAAACCTCTCCCAAATCTTTAGTGGATAATTCATTCAATCAATGAAAAAATAAAACAGATTTTGGTGCAAAAGATGTTATATTTGCATTTTATTTACAAAACATAAACCTAAGAGTTGGAGTTGGGTCCACGTCTGCGGCCGAAGGTCTGCACAACATTCACGAATCTGAAATGAAACAGTACTTTATTAATACTAATTATAGGAGATATTGTAATGACAAACAATATGGCACTTTGAAAGTACTTGATTATACTCCACATTTATAGTCAACTAGCTTTCCGCCCGCGGCTTCGCCCGCGTGGAGTTCGTTATATCGTGCTTTTTAGATTTCCCTCGGGAAAATCATATTTTTCCGGGATAAAAGGTAACCTATGTTCTTTCTCAGGGTCCAAAGATTGTCCGTGCCAAATTTCATCAAAATCGGTTGAGAGGTTTAAGCGGGAAAGCGTAACAGACAGACAGACAGAGTTACTTTCGCATTTATAATATTAGTATGGATGATGATGTAAGTCAATAAGAGATTTACCAACTATCATACCAATGGAAGTTTCAAATGTGGTTAACAGAGATTTACAATTTCCAATCTGTCATTTCAAATGTTTGCCCTCAAATATAAGGAAAACAACATAAAACTTGTCCTCAACGATTGATTAGCACTGAATTTGATAGCGACCTGATGTTGTGCACATTTGTGAAATTTATTGAAATATTAAAAATCAAGATGGCAGCATTATTTCAGAATTTTAGAATGCACCACAAGATCCTTGTATAGCTAAAGTAAGCCTTCAATAATCAACTATCATCGTGGATCAAAACCTGTGAATCATATATTGATTTAAAAAACCTGAAGATGCAACAATTTGAGCAAAAACTGATCACTACTCCAATAAAAGAATATTTACCGTCTGTTGTACTGGATCCTCCTCTTAGCACGGCCAGTCTTCTTCTTCTTCTTTTGCTGCTTCTCCACTTTGGGGGTCTGACCTTTAACTTTACCTGAAAGGGTGAAATAAAAATGTTTTTAATAAGGGGGCATTTAAAACATTACTCAGAACTGGACCATGTAAATTTAGTTGCTATACTCCATTGGTTTAAGTGATTACCCCAAGGTAAACAAGAAAACTGACTTGGTGAACGAAACTAAATATTTTTAGGTGGGAAAACATCACCCACCCGTGCTCCTACATTTCGCTGGGCCTGGTATATGGTATCCTTTTAAAGCAACCGAAAGCACTGGCAGGCAATGGTCTCATAGGACCCGTCAGAGTGTGATAACATCTCTTCTGAGTAGTCATGCTACCTTACAGCAGTACTTTTCAGTTTAGCAACATTACAATTTGGATTATACAATTGCTTAATTTAAGAGTACAATTGTGACATAGAATGACAAATGGATTCAATGGTATTACATTTAGTCAGCTAAGACACAAGGTTTTTTTGTTTACCTGTATTGAACCTAAAACAGTGGTGTATGTACACATTAAATCATTTACTTACAATTATTTAATGAATTAAAGTGGCTTAAGACTGAGAGGAAATAGTCATTTTAAACTATTTTGTATATCTCATTCAATACTATGAATGAATATGATTTGCAGACTCTGGGCTCCAACGTGAAAGCCGTGCATGCAACCGGGATTATATGCGGAGATGATGACTATGAATGCATCATCATCATTTCAGCCGAAACACGTCCACTGCTGGACATAGGCCTCCCCCAAGGTTATCCACAACAACCAGTACTGCACCTCCCGCATCCAGCGGTGAACGAATGCATACAAATGGACAATATAATATTTAGAGACTGTTTAGTTGTTCAGTTATTGTCTCTATAAAATAACAATTTTGTATAGCATGCATAAAATTATTGTTATTGAAGTAAGCTAACATAGTATAAGTATAGTAATTATCATTATTATACTAATTTCATAAAAAAATGTTTGCAAATATTTTATTATTATATTATTATTCTGAATTTTGTTACTTCTTAACACTGAAACTGCTAGATCAATTTTGGCATAGATAGTCTATTAACAAAACATTTTTATTTCAATTTTCCCACAGGATCAACTAATGCAGGTGAAACCGCAGGGTGCTGCTAATTAAATTCATAATAATACAAATTAAAGTGCTCACTCAGTAACCGAGATACAATAACATGTATTTTAATATTGCAGAACTTGTATTCACTGTCAAGTAATAATTACAATTTAGAAATTATTTATAAAAAAAAAAAACAAATTATATGTTATAAATGTTATAAAACTTCCATGAAGAAGCTAAAGAATTTTAAAGAGATAGTAGAAGTAGGTTTGCATAAAAATGCATATACACTTACCAGCACGAGCCAAGGATCCGTGCACTTTACCACCAAGCAAAGGGACTGTTAGGTCGAGCTCATAGGATGACAGCTCGGATACCAGACAGGTATCTTCAATGGGTGCTCCACTGACGGACAGAGTCACGTCCTCGGTGCCAACCTCGGCAAGGGCGCGGATACGCTCCTGCAATTAACGATACAAATTACTATCGAAAAATCATCTTCAGTTCGGCAGTCGGAGTGACATAACCTATAAACTGTTATTTTGATGGCTTGGCTTTCTCGTTAGCTGAAAGGTATAATGAATATCATAAATGAATACAAACGTCCTTTCTACCTTTATATTAGCTTTGAGAAACAGGATAGAACAGTCAACCAAAAAACAATCGAAAAAGCGAAGACATGATTAACGTCTTACGATCATGTTTTAACATAAAAAATTGTATGTAATTACCTTGATCTGGCCAATGGTCTCCTGTCCATTAACGTCTAAGACGTGCGTCGACTGTCCTCTGATGTGCAGCTGCATTTTGAGGCCTCTGAAATGAAAACGCAATATTCAACGGCGTGGTCGACTAGCACGATAACAAACTTTTCGTCATTCATAAAGCGTACTGCGAATTAACACTTATTTTGGACTTATATCAAATATTACCACAATTACTAACACTGAAACTTCTTTTTTGTCCAGAAAATCACAAAACTTAATCGAAAATGTGGATCCGTGTAAAATACTAACCTTATCAGCCAAGTCTGACAAGCGAAAGAAACAAAGATGGCGGACGGAAAAGGAAATACGTACTGACATTTGACAATCGACTAAAATCAGATAAAATTGAAAATCGACTATAATATTGACGACATCCGCCATTATTATGAATTAAAATTTTCAGAAAATTTCTATGATTTTTTACACGTGTTATTGGCCATTGATCAAGAGAAGAAGAAGACTATTATATTTTAATATCATCTAAAGTAGTCCATTCTTCTTTGTGCTGCTCGCTGGCATTAAAAGTTCTACCAAAACTTTGCCACTAGTTGACTAGTCCATTTAGATTTATATAGCAATATTGCCATGTTACAGCATTAAGTTTAAATGATTTAAGTTTCAATAGCTTTTGGAACATAACAGAGCCTATAAGGAATGAACACACTTTTGGCCTAAGTTCACTGACCTCTATAATTGCCACTGGACAGACTGTTCCCTAAGTTCGACAGCTATTTTTTGTGCTTATTTGAAGCGCCACTAGCGAGTATCCACAGAACTAATTTTGACGTATATTATAAATGGCTGCGAGAGAAGTGTTTGTTTACAGTAAAGTCATTTTGCATTGCATGAATGAGGTCATGTGTATATTGTAAGCGGGTCTACAAAAAAAGAGGCCGCGAAATATCATTCCACAGGTTTGTTTGTAATAATTTATTTAGTCATATTTTTACAAAGCAGAAACTTTACACGTAATAATCTTGTCTTCTTACTTCTTTTATCATGTTTTATTCTAAAGAAACATTAATGCAATACGTATGAATAAAGAATCTTTTTATTTACAAGTTTCAACTAGAACCGACAGTGGTTGCATCATATCGATATTATCACTATCGATAGTTAATTTAACACATTTTTTTCCGTGATATTGATATAGTACAGCTTGTGTAGTCATGATCAATGATCATGATCATGATGCTAATGGATATGAAATGTTCAAACCTTCATTGTAGATTATGTCATCTTATTCTATAGTTTTTCTAGATTTCCTAAGGACTTTGAGGAGAGAAAAGTTTGGCTTGAGAATATGAAAACTACAAACTGGACTCCTAAAACATATGATTCTCTGTGTTCATTACATTTCGATGATGAATTTTTCGACAAACATATCAATAGAACAACATTGAAACCAGATAGCATTCCGACAACATTTGAAGGCTTGTTGTTTTTATATAAATTAATTTACTAGAAGTACTTATAGAATACAGTTGCCCTTCTTACCTGATCAATCCTTATAATTAATCTAAGGATCCATCGCACAGACTCTGAGTGCCAACATTGCATTGCTCAGACCTGGGTCTATAACTCGGACCAACGTGTTTGGTTGGTTAAATACTGATTCCTACAATATCACAGGTATTTGTTCCATAATGTGATACTTATGTATCTTTTATGATAACTTCATTGCACCTAGCACAAATCGTCTCTACATAGTTGGGCCATGGGATCTTCTTCAACTATGATTTGGTTGGAAACATGCTTGTATATGAACCGAATCGCACACGCAAAGTTATGCCTCACGTAAGTTCGCGTAGATCTCTAGCGAGTCGTGAGGGGCGATCTTCCGACAAGTCCCGTCCCGGGTGGTTGGTTCGGATATATGTATGTTTCCCAACTTTTGTGCGTAGGCTTTGCATAATTGATTCTTGCACGTGTTTTATTTCTTTTTGCAGAATCTGACAATGAAAACGAGGAGCCTGAATGGGCTATCGAAGGTGCTGAGACGACTGCTTGAGGCGCGACGGTACTGAGACCGCTGCTGGAGGCGCGACGGTGCTGAAGATATTACTGGCTGCGTGGAGATAGCGAAGACTCGAGTGTCTTATTTGAAGGCACTACTACATATCACGCGATAATGCAGACACGAGGCACGAGCGGGCGTTTTCTTGGGCCAGAGCCACGGGACCGAACGGACGTCGCTACTTGATATTCTATAGCTGTTTAAGTTTGATATTTTTATTATTGTCATAAAGAATTTGTCTATCTTAAGTATTACCTTTTCGTTGTAATCTTTGTTATTTTTTTTTAGATTAAATTTAATCTCGTTCCTAATAATATATATGTATATTTTGTTTTGCTTTGCTGGTATTTTAGCGTGGTAGCTGGCATATGGTAAATAATTTCATTGTTGTTGTGTGTTTTTTTTTTTAATGAACAGACAGCTGTGCTGCTGGGGAGTTTCTTCCGCCACTTCTTCTTCCCAACGAAAGCACTAGGAAGCGTCGATGGGTGGGCATTTTGGGGGACTGTCTTATGTAAAATTGACGTTCAAAAAGTGCTGATTCTCAGCCTAATTTGAATAAATAACTTTTGATTTTGATTATAAAACGTGTTTTATTTTACCTTTTCGACTATGTTACTTATTATATTATATAATATAATTGATTATTCCATGGCTTCTCGTAGCCAACCGATAAAAATATCTTTCAGTTTGTTTATTAGGTATCTAACATGTGCCTAATATCGTCTGATTATGTAGCTAAGGCCCGTATTCCAGAAGCTCACTCAAAACTCAAGCATTACTTTTAAACTCGTTTCAAGCCATTTAATTGCTTGAAACTAGTTTAAAGTAATGTTTAAACAGAGATCAATGCTTGAGTTCCCTTCTGGAATACGGACCTAGGAGTGAAATTGTAACAAATATTTATCTAAACTTTCGGAATATAAAATCAGTCTGATTAAGACATAAAATGTGTTTTTTAAGAAAAAAAGGAGGTTATCCTTTCTGCCCTATCTTATATCACTAGCATTGCATACACGTTATTGTTAGTCTATACCAGCGTCTTAACATGTGTGCCAAATTTTTATGTGTGCACGCTTGTCCGCGTACATCTAAGAATGAAGTCGGATTGCTGAAATTCATTTAGTTGGTAGTTTAACTTGGAGAACAATGCAATTAATATAATATCGGACAACTATCACACAACGCCGTCTAGTCCCAAGCCAAGTAGAGCTTATGTTATGGGTACTAGACAACTGATAAACATACATATATATTTCTAAATACATATGTCGGAGATTGTCGAAATTATTTGAAGAAAATGTAAAAAAAAAGTAAATCAAATGAGCAACTCATTTGATTTACGTAGTACAGGGGCAAACGCTTGTGACGTCATTTTGTGATGGCGGCACATGGACGGAGTCGCTTTGGATAGTGGGGTTCGTCGAACGGGCACTTTGCATCGAGACGCGGCCTATTTAAATTGTGATTGTCAAGATTGTAGGGTATATCTACACGTCGTGCTTTAATTCAAAACTCACCTACGAAATGGAACCCGTACCACTACATCAAGATGCTGACGACCCTACCGCTCTGCCGTCGCTGTCTCCGACATATATAATAGATAAATTACACCCAGATACAGAACAAATGATCGTGCACATAAACATTTGACCTGGGTGGGAATCGAACCCACGACCTCTGGCACAGCAGTCAGGATCACTAACCACTAGACCAACAGGCCAATTGCAACTTTAATGAAGAAAGCTAAAAACAATAAGATGAAATGATAAATAATACATTGAAAAACCTAGGAATAACGGTTAGATTAGGCGTTATTCTACAAACTAATTTATTCTGTTTAAAAAAGTGAACCGTCACGGGACGCCTGTCAGATGTCAAACATCGACATTATTTTTTTTAAATATGTATGCCATCATATAGCGTGGCCACTGCATGAGTTCGGTTTTATGTGCGGCTATAGATGTTTCACATCAAAAACAAATTGCAAAAACACTGACTGAAGAAAATGAACAACGTTTTTGAGGTCAGATTTTAATCATTATTTTTAATATTTTATTTACATAAAGTTAAGCAACTACTCATATTTAGGAAGTGTTTTGTAAATTGTTAGGATAATATAGGAAGTAATTATGATAATACGTTTATTTATAATTGTAAACTTATTATCAAGAGTTATCGATATATTTTGTTCACATCGATCGATGTCGACATCACTAGTTTTAGTACCACGGACGCTCGCTACGTTCGACAGCGCCAAAATGGCGATTATCAAACAGGCACAAAAACACTTTGACAGCCGCTGTCCAGTGGTAATTATAGAGGTCAGTGCCTAAGTTGGACATATTTTGGCTGAAGGCAGGCGTTTCTTCAATGTGTTATATTAATATACCTTTTGGTTTTACAAGGCCTCTAGTCGAGACATGGATAAGATAGGTTATATAGGTATACATAGATACTTTGCTAATAATGAAATTCTGTAACAGTGTATTGTTATATTTATTATATTAGTGATCACCATTATAAAAACATATAAAAATTGTTTACAATATATCAAAAATATTATAACCAAATTATATTATAATCAATAGTACACACCTAACATTTCAATTTCGAATAATTAAAAAATGATGCATACTGTTGCTTTTTGCGCTTATTTCACTGACAGAGATGCGAACGAATTTTTAATGACTAATGAGTACAAATGATTTTACATAAGATAATAAATCTTACACCAGATTTATTATTTTATGTAAAATCATTTGTACTCATTAGGCATTAAAAATTCGTTAATATATATTTCAGTTATATTATCATTAATTGGGAGAAAGGAACGTCCTTACGATGGAGTCGTCTGAATCGTGTTGAGTTAGTTGAGTATCTATTATATACTGTTTTCTGAATCAGACCCTTAACACAACCGCCTAACCAGAACCTTGAGATATGCTGAATGGGGCTTTCGGCCACCAGGACTTTGGTTCAATAACCTCGCGAGCTAAATCGAGATATTTTGACTGTTTCTTGTTGTCATCTTTTATGACGATAACATCAACCCGATCAATCATTTCGGGGCACCGTAATCCGTCTATTGCTATTTTATCAGGCTTAATGCCGACAATAGACCTGGCAGTAATGATAATAAACAAATACAAGTCCAATGGGACATGTGCATTTTCGAAAAACAACGAAACATATACGTTACGGAAATCCTGGCCACTTTATCCTTTGCAAGTACTCGCCATATGAGAAACTCCAGAGATACTATCAAAGAGTCATCATCATCATCATCATCCCAGCGTTAATCCCAGTCGCATCCGAAGCCTTTTCAGCTTTGGAGTCTGGGGTCAGCTTTACCAGTCCAACTGCTGATATGGCTAAACTTCGACATTTTCCGCGAAGCGACTGCCGTCTGACCTCCACAACCCGAAGGCGACATCGAAGCATTGCAGTTAGACCAATTGTTGAACTTTTGAGGGCTCCAACAACCCGTAAAGACTGCCACTAGATGTTCGTATGGCAACCGGGACCAACGGCTTAACGTGCTTTCCGAGGCACGACCAGACCAGTGCAAATATTCATATTCATGCATACAAATACTTCCACTGTGCGGGGATCGAACCCGCGCCACCCTGCGCAGCGGCCGCGTCCGCTACCGCTACGCCACGGAGGCTGGAAATGAAATAATAATGGAATATCAAAGAGTATAATGATAATATCTTGATGAAATCACACGGACGGTGGCAGGCTCGATACAGTCAACGTCACAAAACTTTCAGCTTCCCCGAAAAATTACCAAAACGTAGCCAGATACGGCCGCTTCGAAGTCAACACTGGACTCATGAAAAACTCAATGGAAGCGCTCATAAAGCTTCTTGCTTTTCCATACCTCCTTGTGGCCATTGGTTGTAAGTATTACAGGTTTGCACCCGTTCTTTGGCCATGAAGAGCGGGGTGTCCGCAGTGAGTGCTTTGAGATTGCAAACCTCGACGTTGTGGAGAGTCGTCATATTTAAAAACTCTTACAACTATACTTTTGAGGGCGAGTCTCGTCATTGCTGCTCTTGGGTGATGCATCTTGTTTGGCATTCGCGGCGTACGGAGACTGTACTCCATACACTGCTAACGGCAAACCACATGCATGTCTCTACATTGCTAACCCGACCGAACTCGGTGCCCTGGATAGGAATCCAGGGCGTCGAGTTCGGTCTGAGTCTATTTCAATAACCTGGAAAATACAGCATGCATTAATCGTTGAAAGCGCGCACCATGTTTCCCCCTAAAGGAAAATTGAAACCTTCAGGCGACCAAAGAAGCGCCCCTTCAACGATGACATCAGGTCAGCAACGTGCTAATAGCACGATGCATAGCATATTGTATGCATGTAGCTTTCGAATGATGAAAGGGCACTAAGGTTTATGGAATCTGATTGCATTCCCTCCGATTCCACAATAATCACTCCCATGCATAACTGCACATTTTCCCACACAACTTTCTACCCTAATGGCTCTATTAAAAGTTTCAGTTACGTTCAGTAGCTCCATCAATCGCAATTTGTTGGCGGCAAAGAGTATCAAGTCATCTGATTAGATATGACCTCTTCAACCATTAGTCTATCCGAGATTATGATAAGCTTAGGTGTCATTTCTTCTGTAGTAGCTCACACAATCTTTAAACGTCGAATCTGTTATTTCAGCTGTTATTTTCTCTACGATTTTGTCTAGAAAGATCAACTCAATGGGAGTAATCCATTATGCTTTCTTGAGGGTCCTTGATATATGAATAGGCTATTTGATAGTATGAATATTTTTGTGATTATTTCCTTTAAATGCATAAAATGAGGGTACTTTATGTCATTTACACGAGTTTTAATGAAAATAATAACATTTAATATATCCAGAAACACAAAAATATGTTTGGGATTTTGTTTCTCGCGCCAAATAATTTGAAACGATCCGGATTGGCTAATGTCACGATGACGTCATACGTTCATAAACACTTGTTGTCGTTCTATGTGTTCTCAGGTGTTTTAGCGTTTTTAGAAGATTTTTAACGATATTTGGAGCGCTTTGTGGTATTTTTTTCTTTTATGATTGATAAATAATAGATAAACACGAACACGAAAATCGTTTAAAAGTTTGTGACGTCACTTACAAAGCGCCACGCCATATTGCTGAATAAAGCGTTTCGGCGGCTTATTTGAATTTTGAATTTTTATTTGCGTGTTTCTTACGAAATACGTATTTAAAATAAAAATAATAACTTTTGGTGAACCTCTTAACCGCAACCAAGTAATTCAAGATAGAAATTATAAATCTGTCAAATAGCGTATTGTATAAATCTAGTTACAGTGTTTAAAAGTCTTTGTCTGTGCATATTTTTGTATTGAATAATTTGAGTTCGTCAGAACATCCTGGTGATTTTATTACACACACAAGTTAAAAAGATTTAAGAACTACAAACAAGTTGGAACGCGAAATCGTACGATCGAATGAAACGATAGACTTCAGCAGGTTGTAAGATATCGAAATCAGGAATTAGTTTCAAGAGTAGGTATTATACCTATACTATTATGATCTAGTCTGGCTGAAGTTCTAATTGAGACATATTTAAGTGTTTATGAGTGTAATTAAAAATAAGTTCGAAATATATGATAGATATATCCTATATCGATTTAAGAAATATAGAGGTTTTTATACATACAATACAGCCAAAAATATTGGATTTATTTTAAGGAATTGGATTAGAATTAGAGCGAATCAGTTTGAACCACTTACCAGGTAATACAGTATATACGCGGGTAGATATCAGCCAGTCACGTCACGTCGGTTTGGCAGGGAGTTTCGAAATCCTTCAGGTACCGCACTGTAGTCACTGCACTAAATATATTACGCAGTGAGAATTAAAACTATAAAAAACAATACATATATCTGCCAACTAAAACCAATTTACATGGGTTAATATTATCTAAATTGATATTATTAAATTTATATTATTAATATTATCTAAATAAAGAAATAGGAGGTAACACTTTGAAATATGAAATCGAACTGTCCAAAATACTTGTTTGCTAGTTTATATAGTGCTATAACTGTGGGAAGGTTAATCAATTAGAAGACATATTTATGCTTTGCAACTGTTAATTACATATCTAAAGTTTTCTAATGATATTTAGTAAATGAGTGGTGTGGAACGATTAGCAAATCATTACATAATATACTTGCTAATTTACTTAATACCTACTTAATTTATTTCATTGCGATAATAAAACTACATTATGTGTATGTATATTGTGATTTGTTACAATTAGGATTGATATTATTTATAATAGTTATTATAATATTTAGCTTCTTAATAATAATAATTAGGTATAAATACGAAAAAAACTGTTTGTCTTACTTTCACGTTAAACCTACTGAACTGATTTAAAATGAAATTTGGTATATATACCTACACAGATAGTCCAGAGCCTTGAAAGGAAATGGCTCCTTTTGATTTACAAAACAGGGTTGAAAGGTTGTGTGTATACTTTTAGTATTGACATTTTTGAAGCATGTAACAAATTATACGTTGCACTATTTATTTATAGGTAGTGTTATATAAAGGTTTTAGATGAGACCGATTGGCATGCAGGATGTTCACACGTCTTTTATTTTAATCTAGCAACCTTGGGTCATAGGCCAATTTTTTGAGTGTTTACAAAACGTAGTGATTACTTGCTCTGTGTTCTAAACTCTTTGGTATAGTATATCTAACCGTAGTGATAATCCCCCTTATTCATAAACGCTGCTTAAAGTTAACTAGTGATTAGCGATTCTTTAACCATATATTTTTGACCCTATAACGTCACTTAACTTTAATCATCGTTTATGAATAAACCCCTTAAGCACTGTTGTTTATTCGTAAAGGATGATTTATATTATGTGATGTTAAAAGGTGAAAATGTATGGTTAAAGAATTGCTAATCACTAGTTAACTTTATGCAGCCTTTATGAATGAGTGGGATTAAGTTTATTAATATTGTGAGCACTGAGCAAGAGTATAGTAAGTATAGAGGCGCTGAGCAAGTAATCACTAAGTTGCGAGTTGTGAACTTGTGACTGTTGTGAGTACTGATAGGTACGGTCGACAGCAGGTCAAGCTACCCGAAACTGTCAAATATTCCCAATCGACTTTGAGCCTTAATGTTTTAGAGATAAAGCTGAAAACCTAATAAAGAAATCTGACAGATTGTAGTAGCTTCATGTGCTGTCGTCTGTACGTCTTTATGCCTACTTATGCACAGAGCAAGTAATCACTACGTATTAG
This sequence comes from Sesamia nonagrioides, assembly GCA_017933935.1. Classification (NCBI taxonomy): domain Eukaryota; kingdom Metazoa; phylum Arthropoda; class Insecta; order Lepidoptera; family Noctuidae; genus Sesamia; species Sesamia nonagrioides. The sequence continues at coordinate 214,645 of JADWQK010001108.1, forward strand.
CTTTATGGTTCACTTTCGCATTGAGAAACGGTGTCTGTTCCACAGAGTACACATTATAATATTATGTATACTCTGTTTTTTAAACTCGTAGACTAAACTGACATTACGAGTGTTGGCAGTTTATTGCAATTCTTAAATAGTGCCGAAGCTTAGCGTTCATAAAATCAAGTATCGTTTTTTTACAATAAGTTATCCTGAAATAATGTGTAGGTACTTATTAAAAACGTAATAATACAAAATTAATAATGTAAATTTGACATTTGCATGTGTCAATTTAGTCTACGAGATTAAAAAACAGAGTATAGAGCCTGTTCCAATGTTGTAGTCTGTATCAGTATAACAGAATCATTGAGATAGAATCTAAGGAGATGCTGTTGTCAAGCTATACAATTTTTCATTATACATATATATGTAATATAGGGTACAAAACCGTAATATATTATTTTGTCTCTTTTTTTCTACAGTACATTTGCATTTGGCAAAAGAGACAAATATTGTTTTGTTACTGCGGAATTATGGTAACACTATTAAAATGAACTGACAGTTGTTGGCAGCGTGCCAACTGCCAACGCCGGCCATCTTAGGTGACAATTTCGTGGTAGTTGTGCTGTCAACGGGATACGTAACTTATCGAAAATTAAGTTTTTTGATAATATACAAGACATTTTAAATTGGATTTGTTGTGTACCGTGTGACAAAATTATTACTTAATATGCCTGCGTGCTGTATTGTTATGTGTGGTGCCAGAAACAACAGAAATCAAGCTCAATTGACGTTTCATAGGTTAGTTACGTCTTTTCTAGCTAAATCACCATTTATCATTCTAATTTTCAAACTAAAATTAACCATGATTACTTATCAGTCGTTAAATTACTAAATACACACTTATTTACACTATATAAGCACGTTTCTCTTTATTGTAAATGTTTATTTGTTTACGTAATTTGCTGACATATGTTAGGGTTGTGCAAAATTTTTTTTTAACCGACTTCATAAAAAGGAGGTTTTCATTTCGAACTGTTATGTATGTAATATTTTCAAAAATGCCTTGTTTTCGGATATGTTAGTCTATATCAGCGTTTGAACAAATGTGCCAAATTGTATAAGTGTAGTATGTAAATATGTAGGTATGTTTTTATGTTTGTGTTCGCATATCTCTGGAACTATTAGTCCGATTTCGGTATTCTTTTTTTTTATATTAGACATTGTTCAACTTAGTGAATACTGCAAGTTTCACCAAAATCGGTTCAGTAGTTTTTGAGATAGGGAATTTTAACTATTTCGCTTAAAATGAAGAAATAATACATTTTAAATAAAAATAAAACAGCTTTCAAAGTCGGTGCCAATATGTTAGATGCGCAGGGTGCAGCGGGGACCAACATATGTACTTGGCTTAGCACCGATTTCAATTATCTATTATTGGGTGTGTTTTGAAGGCGGCTTTTATTTTTATTTAAAATATTTTTTTTTAATTTGTCACTTTACCTAAAGGAAGAAATATAATATTTTAAATAAAAATAATTTAATTATCTATCTACTCAATTATTTTGATAATAGATATTGATTTTATCTTTTGTTTATAGATTCCCTAAAAATGAGCGGCTAAGAACCTAAGAAGAACATATAATACATGTTTACCACATGTAAGAACATTGTGCAAGCGGCATGTTACGTGGGTTACAAATGTCTTGCCATGGCGCCTCCGCCGGGCCGGAACAAGCGGGGTAGACCAAAGAAGTGCTGGCTTGACGTTGTAAGAGATGACATGCGTGCCAACAAGCTCTTACCACAGGATGCTAAAGATCGTGCGAAATGGAGGAGAATGTCCAGGAAAGCGGACCTCGGGCTCCAACGCGAAAGCCGCGGATGCAACCGGGATAAACGCTGAGATGATGATGATGATGATGACGGGATACAAAAGACGTCATAGATCACCTTTTAAAGGCGGGCGAACCCGCTTATGGAAGCTAGTAGTTTAATAAACGAATATATTTAAAAAATATAAATGTATTTTATTATTATTGCACCTTTTGCATTTAATAATGTCTATACAATATAATTACACTTAGATACTTTCAACCAAGGATCATAATTGAGAGGAGGGAGGGAGAGGACCCTTTTATCTAGTAACCCAGTCAAAAGAGGCATTTGACTTAGCCAAAATTCAAACTTTCTTTATTACAATAGATCGTGGAGTATACCTACGGGGGAAACCACGTTATAAAAATGCGCCAAGTACACACATTTCCGCACCACTTATGAGTTAATCATAGGTGGTGCGGAAATGTGTGCATATTATGTAAAATATGAATTTTCTAATGCTGCTTCTCATCCCATGCAGACTGTAAAAACCCGTCGAGGGAATTGGCCAAGTTTAAGAATCATTTCATTAAGCGATGAGTTTAGCAACCCATCACTATTTTGATTCCATTTTCTATCTATGTCTATGCACCTACCAACGCGCTAAACGTGGCTTTTGTTCTTATAACCTCAAGCTCTGTCTACCCCGTAAGGGATAAAGACGTGACGTTATGAATAAATGAATAAGTACTTTATCTAAGAAGCCGACAGAAAACGAGAGAATTAAAATAATTATATAACAAACAGACTATATTAATAAATTAAATAAAAAATAATAATATATTGAAATCTTTGGGAACAAATAAACAGTGACAGCCCTAGAAAGAGGCGGCCATATTATGTTCCAAACAAATGTCAAACGATGGCACGTTTTTTTTGTAAGTATTTCACGTCTCTATACTATAAGTCTATGAACAGAATACATTTGGTTTCTGAACGTTGGCAAATGGCAAGCATTCTGTTCTGTCCACCCTGAAGCTCGTGATTGGCTGTCTGAAAAAAGCGGCTGACTGTGCCGTGTGATCTGTCCGATTTTGATGTGATTTCTTTTCACGAAAAATGGTTAAATAAAATATATTGCTACCGCCAAATTCCAGTGCTACTCTCTTAATTCTTTATCATGCTGTCGCGGCTACTTACAAAGTTTTTGTTTATATTAGTGCACTTGGTTGTGAATGTACTTGTTGCTGTTCAAAATGTTTATTCCCTATTCCGGATCAAAAAGTGTATTATACCCCAAGATGAGGTGATGAAAAGTGATATTAGAGTTATATTAAAACACTTACCAAAAGTTACTAAGAAGCTGAATCATTTGGTAATCCTGACAGACACAGATCAACACTCGATCAGTGATTTGGCTCGCATGGTTCTATGGAGCCTAGTAGCAGGGATATCATACGTGAGCTTCTACGATATCACAGGTAATAAACTATTGAGTAACTTTCACTTGGGAAATGCTATTAGTTTCAGGTATTCCCGTTTTTCAAAACATAACCAATAAAAATATCTCTTACTACCCTTAGCATTCAATATTTCAGAATAATATTACATGGTTTCAAGTACAATACTTTCATTTGCAATATAATAAAACACTACACCTCATGGAAACATCCATCAGATAGCCATGATACATTGATCTCTATGATAATAATGATGAAATATTAAGACATGTTATTATTGTATTCCTTAGTCCACTAAACCAAATATGTTACTGTAGTTTGTAAATGGTTTATTTTCTATAAGTAGGTTTGTGTTTATACAAACTTTTGCAATTTAAACATATTTTTTTGACTTAATCTTGGTTAGAGCATTTAGATTGGTGTCTGAAATGATGTTTTCATATAGCAACTATAAAAATATAAGGCACTTCAATTGTAATAATCTCTGACTGTATTAAACTAGCTTACATATATATCTTTCAAAAATGATAATTTCTTTTTTCCAGGAGAATTGAAAGAAAATGAGGAAAAGCTATTCCTTGAAGTGGAAAGAAATAAAAAGGGTGTGCCAGGTTGCATTAAATGGTGTAGAAAGCCCGACTTGAATGGCTACACAAATGGAATGCAAGCTCACACAGTGTACATAAATATCTTCACCAGGAAAGATGGAAAACCCATTGTAGCACAATGTATACGTCATATAGCTGAAAATAGAGTTAAATGTAGTAGAGAATCTGAGGAATATACAGCACAAGAATTAGATAATGCTCTTAAGTTAATGTACCCTTCCATTCCTGACCCAGAATTAGTTCTATATACTGGTATGTTATGTTGTACTCGTGGTCTATTGCCATGGCAGATAAGACTCACTGAGTTTATACAACTTTCCATGAATCATAGTGTAAATGTAGACAGTTATATAGGTGCATTATATAGATACAATAAATGTGATCAAAGATTTGGTAAGTGAGATTGGGGTTAGCCTCAGAGAATGGCCTAAGTTTATTTAGATATTAATATTTAATATGCTGATATGCATTGTTCAACATCAAGAATCGGGAGTGTATTTGTAAATAGGTGCTTTATTTAAGTATCAAATTCATAATTTTATTTATACATCTTGTGATCATTGCATTAATACTTTTTTTTTATCATTAGCCGAGGCCTATGATGTGATTAAGTGTGTTGTTGTCAATACATAATTGGTATGATACAAAATACTATGTTATCCTTTGAATTATATAAATTTTATGTAAAACATAGTGTACAATATTCAGTGAGCAATAACCTATAGATGGAAATTCATGAAATATGACCATATATTTATAATTTTTAAAGAAAAAAAATAATAAACTTGATCAATTGTAATCTTTAATTTCATTTAAACTGCTCTTGTTGTTTATCCCTATTTTTTGTTATATTTCTTCATAAGTACATGATGTGAAGAAATTTTGTTTAAAACTGTACATGTATCCAAAGAGATTTATGATAGGTACAAAAATAATTTAGTCTTTACATCTAGCAAAACACACAGGCTCAAATAATATCATTGTCAAAATTCCCTTCACATAGAACAGATATACAACCAGAAAACACAAAAGAATCATTTGTATAATGAAAATCTAAATTTTTTTTTTTTTTTTTTATATATTATAAACTAGCGCTTGACCGCAATCCTGCCTGATGGTAAGCAGTGACGCAATCGTTGATGGTAAAGCGCACTAGTTTATTAAGAGCCTATTCACTCTAGCCTTGAAGACACTCAAATTGTAGTCCGACGGAAACCCCGCCGCTGGCAAATTATTCCAGTCCCTCGATGTACGCGGTATAAAGGAAGAGGCGAAACGCTTCGTCCGGATCGTAGAGGTGTTAACAACGTAAGGGTGGAAACCAGCCGTACGACGGGTCGTCCGCTGGTGGAACGGAGATGGGGGAATTAAATCATGCAATTCCATCGCACACTCCCTGAAATGCATCCTATAGAACACCGAAAGGCTGGCTACTCTACGCCTGTGCTCTAGGCTTTGGAGACCAACTCGAGTTAGATCAGGGTCACCAATCAGCCTCTTTGCACGTCTCTCCACTGAATCCAAAGTGGCCAGGTGACACTTGGCAGCACCTTTCCTAAATTAAGGTGGATATTATGTGCTGAATGAATATACCTAGTGTCGTCATTACTGCACTAACTACAAAAATTGCCCTTGCTGGTATATTTTAAGGCGGGCTTGGCTTTTTGGGGCGTAGTAACAGTCATGATGCCCTCTTGAGGCTGAATGACAACACTAGAAGCGTCACCATCCTAAATATTTTTGTCCCAACAGCAGGTTTGATTGTTTCTAGTATCTTCTTTATTTAGAAAGTATTTGTCTTTTAACAATTTTATGTAATGAACCCAATCGAAATGCATTCAATTTTGTAATCATCATCACAGTGTTAATCCCAGTCGCATCCGAAGCCTTTTCAGCTTTGGAGTCTGGGGTCCGCTTTACCAGTCCAACTGCTGAAATGGCTAAACTTCGACATTTTCCGTGAAGCGACTGCCGTCTGACCTCCACAACCCGAAGGCGACATCGAAGCATTGCAGTTAGACCAATTGTTGGACTTTTGAGGGCTCCAACAACCCGTAACGACTGCCACTAGATGTTTGTATGGCAACCGGGACCAACGGCTTAACGTGCTTTCCGAGGCACGACCAGACCAGTGCAAGTATGTATTCATGCATACAAATACTTGCACTGTGCGGGGATCGAACCCGCACCTCCTTGCGCAGCGGCCGCGTTCGCATTCAATTTTGTAATAATATTAGTATATGAAATAAAAAGAAGCCCTGGGATATTATGTCCAGTCGTTATTTTAGTAATACTGTGCTCCAGGGAGATGAGGAGTTGGCGGGGTGATATTATCTTTTCCATGACATTCCCTTATCGAGAAATGAATGTTTAGGTTGGTTGAAAAAAATGATTCTACTTATTAGATTTATATCTGGTACACATCAGTTGGCATTTTATGAAATGTAGTAACAACAGCAAATATATTATGTATTTACTATTTTAGCTATTGTGGCAATTCCAGTATAAATATAAAAGACAAAAAAATATTAGGTATTTACCTACAAGTAAAGTCAAGATGATCAAATAATAAAACATCTGTGCAAAATAAAACAGTTTGCATGAATTCACTCTAAAGAATATTATTTAAGCGTATTTATTCTTCAAAGTATATAATTTATAGAATACAATTATTTAGTATCTATAACAATTACAAAGTAGGTACTATGTGCGTTGTGATCAATGTTACTTAACTAAAAACTATTTTAATTAGGTACATAATATTACTAAATTGTTGTTTTTATTTTTTGATCAGTAAGAATTTGATTAATAAATGTGTTAAGTAGAGATGACAGTTCGTCAAGCTACTAGTTTCTCAAATTTCTATTGTACGGTGAAACCATACACTAACAATGCACGAATGCTTATTCGTGCAATTTTACCTCATTTCGCTAATTAATATTAGTCGACCATTCAGTACAGATTAACGGTCATCGCGTGTGCCGTCTCGCTCCTGTATAACACTACACCTTTGGTCCGAACAATATATTTAACTAGCTTTCCGCCCGCGGCTTCGCCCGCGTGGAGTTCGGTTATATCGCGCTTTTTAGATTTCCCTCTGGAATATCAATTTTTTCCGGGATAGAAGGTAGCCTATGTTCTTTCTCAGGGTCTAAAGATTGTCTGTACCAAATTTCATCAAAATCGGTTGAGAGGTTTAAGCGGGAAAGCGTAACAGACAGACAGACAGACAGAGTTAACTTTCGCATTTATAATATTAGTATGGATTTATCATTGAAGCAGCAGTATCATTTAGCCATCTTCCTAGCTTCTACATCTATATTAGATTTTGAACTTTATCTCTAAGGCTCAAGGTTGATTAGGAACATTTATCAGTTTCGGGTAGCTTGACCTGCCCCCTAATCGGGGAACACATTTTTGTCAAATGATTGCGACTAGTTGGTATCGGTCGGACCGCCCATTGGTCCGTTCGGTCCAAACAGTCCCAACTAGTCGCAATCATTTGACAAAATTGGGTTCGCCGATTAAGGGGCTGTATTTACGCCTGTTAAGAATAGGACGCGTCTCGCGTAGATTTTTGTGTTCAAAATGTGAGTTTTTGCTTATTCGGTTAATTTATTTAGCAATATATGTCGATGCGGGTCGATCTTTAGGACCGGCGTGACACGGCAGTTTGTGTTGTGGCCACCGCGGCATGCCGCGTACAGACCCGACTACGCTACGAAATAACCGCTACATAAGTTTAACCTTATTTTAATTAGCTTAGTAATCATAATTCCTTGACATAAAGTGACTCGTACATCTTGTGCAGCCTGTGAAATGAAACGGCATGACACGTCATGCCGTATCATTCATCCCGCGTTATATTACAGCATTCCGTGGCATCAATCGAATTTAAGTAAAATTAATTCTAAACTCATTGAAATAAGTTTCAAAATAGCAATCAAAAATCCTTTACACACCGGCCCTTAGTTCACGAAGTCCTTCAAAAAGGTAAGTGCGTAGACGCGTAGTAGGTACGGACGTTACCCTATTATTATTATACTCTTTGTACGGACGACAGCAGGTCAAGGTACCCCAAACTGTCAGATATGCCCAATCAACCTTGAGGCTTAATGCTTTAGAGATAAAGTTGAAAATCGAATAAATCAATCTGACAGATTGTAGTAGTTTGATGTGCTGTCATCAGTACTAACCACAAGCACGATTGACCATACTATTCTATAAAAAACTTGCAGTAAGTTCGCTTTACCTTCATCGTCAATATCAATGAATATTATAATATCTAGGGCCCTGTATCGTGGACTTTCTTTACTTAGTTTTCATGGTGAGTTCAAAACTTCCTATCCATACTTATGCAACAAGAAATAAAACAAATGATTAGACTGAAGTGTTTATTAATGTATTTCGCGAATAATAGTGCACACTAAAATACTATACACAAAGGACTAATATTTACATCTTGCACGCACAAATTCATTGCTCCCACCTGCAAGAGAAAAATAAAAATAATGTATCACAGCCTTAGCTTTTTTGATGTCAGAAATGTTTTTGGTTTTACCAGTTGGTTCAAGAAAGTCGGACGTTGTCTTGTTAGGGCGATAGTAGACGGATATTCACAACGCTATCTCCTCGGATGTTGAAAAACGTTATCGCCAGTGATTAAACCATGACATTGAAAATTATGTCATACGTTTTTGTTGGTTCCAATAATCACAATCTAATTAAAATTTATTGAGTTTTACTTCGTTTGTTTGGACTGGATTCTTTGTATTTTGAATTACTTACATATTAATTTATTAAAATAATACTTCAATATAGGCGTATAATCTTATGTTAAACGCTAGTTACGACTAAGGTTGATTACTAGTAATAGTTCACCAGTATTATCGTCTTAAACGGCCTTGGATTTATTTGTTTTAGACAGGCTGAACATTGAATATCGGTGGTAGCAATTTTTGAATATAAAGAGAATTATAACATTTCTGACATCATCCTATTTCCATGAACAATGTTACTAAGTCGAGGTAGACTTGTTTTTTTTTTCTGTTGCTGTAATAGTTAAAATTATATACATAATAATTATTAATATAATACTAATTGTTGCATGATAGTTACTTTTCTAGCACTTAACTTTTCTTATTATTTTGCATTATCAACAGAAAATTACGTTTTCTCTAAGTCGTACACACAATTTTACAAGATAGATAAAAGTACAACCTGCTGCATGTGTAACCTGATGTTCACCGGCGATGGCGGGAGTGACTGCCGCTGCGTGATCGACGCCGGTCGTAGTCCCTAGACCGCTCATACCTATCGTACTTGTCGTAGTCTCGGCCCGACCTGTCGTAAGACCGGTCGCGCTTCGAGCTGTCCCTGTCGTATGACCTCTTGTCCCTTTTGCGCGAACGTTCTTCGGAACGGTCCCGCGACGTCTTCTTGCGCCCCGAGCGCGATTCGTAGCTGATCGAACGCGACCGCTTTGTGCGCTTCCTGGGACGCTCCTCCTCGGAGTCATCCCTATACTTGTGTTTATCGTAGTCCCTACTCCTAGAAGATTTATGTCTGTCGTAGTAGTCGTCTTTCTTCTTGGACCTAAGCTTGTCGGATCTCTCGTAGTCGTCATAGTATTTGGACTTGGAGTAGCTTCTGTCGCCTGATTTATGAGATTTTTCCTTTCGATGTTTTTCTTTCTTTGATTTTTTGCGAGAACCACTTGAACTGGATCTGAGTTTACGTTTCTTGGATTTAGTTTGTACGATGGCATCTTGTTCGTTCTCTGAGGAGGATTCGCTCGAGCTAGACGAGGAATCGTCTTCAGAGTCACTGGTGGAAGAGGAGCTTTCTTTGTGGTTAGGTTTACTGGACGATTTGGGATGGGGGCTCGGGGTGCGGTCCCTTTTACTGGACTTCTTAACTTTCTCCTCTAGAATGCTATCTAACTTCCTGACTCCATCCACCTTGTCAGACTTATGACTACTCCTTTTGTCCTTAGAGGGGCGACGTTCAGGTAACTTGTCGGGGGTCTCACTATCTGGCGGTGGTGTCGCAGACGAACCTGTAAAGGAAGCATAACATTGTTAATCCTAAATCTTCTACTAACTTTATCTCAGGCACAATGAATGCCTTCCATTTCTAATTAGGTTTGACAAAGGCTCAGTATAATCCACTTTTACCGGGATAACTCAACAAGTCTAGTTTAAGGTTTAAATACTATTATCACCTAACAACATTCCGGGATCTAATAATAGCTTATATAAAGTACTAACGTGACCGCCGTGGTCGCTCGGGCGTGACGTTGTTGGGTGTGGTGGGTTCATCGTTGGCCTCCCTCGCCTCGGCACGCCGCACCTCCGCCTCGATCTCCCGCGAGGTGCGCTCGAAGTCCGATCTCTTGCGTTTTATGATGTCCTGGTAACATATGCGGTAGTGTTATTTTGGTTACATTATGATAATAATAGTAGATTGTTATTATCGCAGTTTATTATCATAGCAGGCTAAGACCCACTTTCACCATAAATTATTCAAACACATTTATCGCTAAATGAATCTAAAACATCGTTCAATCTAACTTGGAAACCTATAAAGCTCTATCAGATTATTGGGACTTTTTGCTTGTAACGATTATTCTATTATGCTATAATAACGATATTTATTTTATTCAGATTATTAAAACAGCATAAATGTTAAAATCAATATCAGCTAAACAATAGAGAATACAGCTCGATATTCAACAGAAGTGAGCAGAATAGTTCTATTAAAATGTGGGTCACTGGGTTCAGTTTACCGCTTGAAGTGTGTACTTACAACATTCCTAACAGTTCAATGTTAATTACTCAGCTATGCTCATACATATTACACTATCTATTAGTAATTAACATATAAAGTATTATTAGTTAGACGTAATGCCATCCATTTAGTTATCGAGAATCCGCATCATTATCGAATAATAAAAAGACTCAAGCAGGGGCGGATCGTGAGTTTGTGGGGCCCTGGGCTGAAACTACTTAGGGACCTATCTAAGTACTCAACGGTACATACGGCACAAGGCAGGAGGAAACGCCAGGGTGTCACCATTGTGTGGATCGCCCTGAGGACACGGTGGAGCATACAGTGGAGGTCTGCTCGGCTTGGGTAGAGCAGCGCCGTGTCCTCGTAGCGGCGATCTCTCGTGTCCGACCCTGGTCCAGGCCATGGTCAGGAGCGAGAGTGCATGGCAGGCCGTCACCTCCTTCTGCGAAGCAGTGATGCTGGCAAAGGAGGAGGCGGAGCGCGTGAGGCAGCGGGAATCCCAGCGCCCTCACGCTACTAGCCGCCGCAGGAGACGCTCTGGTCGGGAGACGACACCGAACTCCCAGCCACCGTAGGCGCGGGCCTGCGGGCGGTGAACAGTAGGCAGCTCGCCGCCCGGTAAGGACAAGGCCCGAGTCGACCGACCGACCGGCGCGTCGTATTTCACGGGCGCCATAAAGAGGCGAGAAAGAAAGAAGAAAAGAAGCGAGTCAGCACATCGTGACGGGGTCTACGAAGACCGATGCCTCCTGGGTCAGGGTTGCGGGTAGGTTAAACAAAAAACCGTGGCCCTGGCCGTCGCACAGGCACGTGAAGAAACACGGGTGGGTTTTAGTCAGTACAAGTCTGACACGCCCTTCCGCGTCGCCCGGAGCGAGAGAAGTCATTTGACGATTTACAACCCAAAAAAAGGTTCGAAGCAGAAAAGAAAACGCATATTTGTTGCTCTACTAAAAAAAAAAAAAAAAATACAATTTCGGTTGCAACCTTAACAGATTCTACACCAAATAGGTTAAGGGAATTCAGCACATGGCACATTATCCGCGGTGTTATTTTTATTTTAGTACCTAGTGCTTGTACACCATTGTTAAGTGACCCGTAACCCTAAAAATACCATAAAAAAGAAAGACGCGATTTATAATTATTTTAACATAGCAAATAAAAGTATATCTTATGCTGATTATGTACCTATTTCAACCATATACATAAATTTTACTTATTTATATATAACTTTTAACTTATCACTTATTAGTATACTTACTTATTAAACATAGTTCTAACAATTACCACATTCAGTTTGTCATTTTGATGACGAGAACAGACGTGCGGAAAAAAAAAACAAACCACATCAGACGTTACGTTAAGCAGCGCTTAGTTTTATTTTAGACTTTTTATTAAATTTAAATTATGGCCTATTGTTTTTACCGGGGTCTGGGGGCCCCTTGTAACCTCGGGGCCCTGGGCTGCAGCCCATATGTAGATCCGGCCCTGGACTCGAGACTTTTGTCCAAAAATTATAATGATGCGTTAGACTTAAATATGGCGAGCCCGTACGTTGTTGACGATCCAGACGAAGCGATTCGCTTCATCTTTTATACCGCGTACATCGAGGGACTGGAACAATTTGCCAGCGGCGGCGTTTCCATCTGACTACAATTTAAGTGTCTTCAAGGCTAGAGTGAATAGATTTTAAATAAACTTATGCGCTTTACCATCAACGATTGCATCACTGTTTACCATCAGGCGAGATCGCGGTTAAGCACTAGTAAAAAAAAAGAAATATTGATGACGACCGATTAACAATCAGGATAGGATAATAAAAGAGAGCATGCTGTGTCTATGGTATCTTATCACAGTGCAGTAAATGTAGATAGGTCAAAAATAAAAAAACAAGATTTGGTTCCATAAAGATAGTGAATTGATTGATGAATGAAATGTAATTCTAGCAACTTTTTACCTAATCCCTTAACAAATAAGGTAGACTTTGGGTTGCATTGGGCTTCATGTAAATGACTGTATGCTTAGTACGTCACCGCACTTGGGACAGTTAACTCCAATAATAAATACAGACTGGTTATCGTTACGCAATTGCATTAGGTATTCATTTAGTACTAGCTTTACTCGCGACTTTGTTCGCGTGCATCTCTGAAAACAAATTTGCTTAATCGTCTTTTTTTTTTGGGCAGAACCTTAATTATCATGCTCAAATAAAAGTAGTTCTTATTACAACAGTGAAAATCTCATCACAATCGGTTCAGCCGTTTCAGAGATTGAGCACAGGAACAAACAGACAAAAACTTTTAAAATTGTTTTTTTTTTTTTCGTTATAAGTCCTGGGGCCCTAGCCAATGACATCTCTTCACAACGAAACGAAATCGAATACCAAACCAACCATTAACGAAAACGATTGTCGCTACGAAGCGATATTACATTGGCTACAGGCTCTGGTATATACATACATAGTTCACATGCATTTAGTGTAAAAAGTAAAACAACTAAAACCCAACTACGACAAAAAACGACGCTGAAAAAGTATAAAACAAGATTTTCAGAATACTGAACTGAACAAAGTTGCTAATGTAGTTGCAAGTAAATGGACACAGTAGACTCTACCAAGATGCCTTCGTTGTAAATTGACAATAATGTCATACGATACTATTCTGAAGTATGCAATATTCACTATGTAGAGATAAATTTTCATGTTTGGAAAGGCGTAGTCACACGTTGTCAAGGTGCTACGGTAGGTAGGTATATGTAATAATTTTAAAAAAATTATACTTGGTAAAAAAAATATTACCTTCTTGTAATGAAAATTAAGGAGAAACAAATTGTGTTTGCCGCATTCCCGCCTCGCACTAGTTGATTCTTGACCATTTCGCGCTCAAACGCGGCCGGACGGTTGTCGAGCGTCGCAGCTAGCGCGTTATTTATTTTATAAATACGTAAATAAACCTCCGTTATAACTCCGCAAAAATTGTGCGGAGGCGGAGGCGGAAGCGAAGATACGATTTCTTGCGGAACTTCCGCAGTAACGGAAGCAGAGGCGAAGCTCCGTTACAACCCTACTCAGAACTAACAGAACATAAAGGCCCTTCTAACGGTACTGCACTGATCTTATTCTGATAACTAGTAAAGAAGCTATGAACGAAAAGATGTGAATTATATGCAACCAGCCCATGAATACAGGTAAAGTCACAAGCAAATGCTAGCAATATATACATATTCAAAATGTACAAGTAATTCGCTTTCAAATGATACCAAACACGGCATATTTATCTTAACTTTATTTTTTTACTCTGTATGTTTTGTCCGCTAGAGGGCGCCACATTAGATTTTGTGAAACCCCATATAGCCTATAACCAGCGGACAATTAAGACGCTTCTAATGATATGTTATTTGTCGAATTCTGATAAGTAGTTTAGAAGTTACGAGGGAACAGATGAACATACATACATAGCCTGTCAAAATCATAACCCTCCTTTTGCTTTGCCGTAGTCGGGTAAAAAGATGTTGCTTTGATTTTACTAACAGAGTGTCTGTTAGTAAAATCAAAGCAACAGTTTTATTTATTTATATCTATAGAATGAATATAATTCCAGTATGTGACCATTTCGTGAAAATGTCAGAAGCGATAAACTGTTGCAACACAGTCAAATATTTTTTATACAATTCGATGTGGCCTATTTAAGCCATTAGAAGGCGTTCCATTAGACTAAAGATTCATCATCTCAGCGTTAACAATTTTAGTCGTATCAGAAGCTTTTTTAACTTTTGGAGTCTAGGGTCCGCTTTAACAGTCAACTGCTGATTTTGGCTAAACTTCGATATTTTCCGTGAAGCGACTGTCGTCTCATCATCATCATCTCAGCGTTTGTCCCGGTTGCATCCGCGGCTTTCGCGTTGGAGCCCGGGGTCCGCTTGTTGTGTCTTGAAGCGACTGTCGTCTGACCTCCACAACCCGAAGGCGATATCGGAGCATTGCAGTTAGACCAATTGTTAGACTTTTGAGGGCTCCAACAACCCGTAACGACTGCCACTAGATGTTCGTATGGCAACCGGGACCAACGGCTTGACGTGCTTTCCGAGGCACGACCAGACCAGTGCAAATATTCATATTCGCGCCTCCTTGTGCAGCGGTCGCGTTCGCTACCGCTACGCCACGGAGGCTGTCGTGGCTCATACAGGGAGTGACATTGACAGCGACTCTCCTAACGAAGCGTTTCGCTTCTTCTTTTATACCGCATACATCGAGGCACTGGAACAATTTGCCAGCGGCGGTGTTTCCATCGGACTACAATTTAAGAGCGCGATTTACCATCAACGATTACATCACTGCTTACCATCAGGTGGGATTGCGGTGAAGCACTAGTTTATTATTTATAAAAAAAGGCGTGTAAACTGAAACCATGAATACCACACATGATCCTACAGTATAAGTGCGTTGCACTGCACACCTCATTCAAGTTAAACCAATATCGACTTTATTTCACTGATAATAAAGTTGGTTTATCTGCTGTTTCATAGTAAAGGCTTACGCGGTCAAAATGTACGCACGACAGCGGGTCGAGCTACCCAAAACTGTCAGATATTCTCAATCAACCTTGAGGCTTAATGCTTTAGCGATAAAGTTGAAGATTTTATAAAGAAACTAGCTGCGCCGCGCGGTTGCACCCGCGTAGATTTCGATACGTTTCTTTTTTATATGCTCCGCTCCTATTGGTCGCAGTGTGATGTTATATAGCCTAAAACCTTCCTGGATTAATCGGATATCTAACGCAAAAAGAATTTTTCAAATCGGACCCGTAGTTCCTGAGATTAGCGCATTCAAACAAACAAACACACTCTTCAGCTTTATATATTAGCTAGTATAGATTTGACAGATTATACTAGCTTGATGTGCTGTCGTCTGTACTAAACAGTACCTATTTTTTATTTTAGTTTCACTTCCAGTGAAGATGTGAAATGAAAGACAAAAATGAACAAAAAATGAAATAAAATGGTTAGCTGTAAGTGCAACGAGGGAACTACTACTCGCGCGAGTTCACTGTGTACCTCGCTGGAATGCGACCCCTCTACCGCTTACTCGCGCGGCGCCCTGCATTCGCCATAAGCGCTCAGTAGCGATAGCATCTTTATTACAATTGCCTAAATACAATTTAAATCCCCTGTTATTATTACTGTTTCTGTGGAGTTTTTGTTTTGTTAAGTTTTTTTTATTGAGTTTGTTTTTTACATTTTCGACGCGTTAGTGAACCCTGTTGGTTGCACCAACATTATATTTCAGTTCACATGTATCAATTAGCAGCCGCCAGCGATTTCGTTCGCGTGGAGTTAGTTATGCTCTGCTCCTATTGGACGCAGCGTGATGTTATATCGCATAAAGCCTTCCTGGATAAATGGGCTATCCAACGCAATTAATTTTTGAAATCGGACCAGCAGTTCCCGAGTTTTGCGCGTTCAAACAAACTCTTCAGCTTCATATATTAGTATAGATTTAATTACAAAACGTCACAAGTAAAATGACGCTTTATCATCAAAACAACCTTTTATTAACATAAAAAAATTGTAATTTACATTTTTTTTAACATAATTCTCATTTTTTGCAAACGGTACCGTCCGAATGACGTCAAAGAGCGAGGTGCACAATTAACTCGCGCGAGTTATACTAAGCTTACTAGCTTTCCGCCCGCGTGGCATTCGGTTACAACGCGCTTTTTAAAGATTTCCCTCGGGAATATAAAAAAAAACCGGGATAAAAAGTACTCTATTTAATCCGGACTTCTAACTTTACGGTGCCTATTACAGAACGTCAATCAAAACTCAAGCTCTACTTAAGACGCTGTGAATAGCAAACTTTTAGGTATTTGAGGGGGTGAAGCAGACGAAGTGGGACACGACTAGCCCCGCCCACTGCGGGGCGCGGGGCGCTCCGCGCGAGTACATCGATGCGTGAGGCGTCGTGCATCGAGAAATACGCACGTTCTATTAAATCTATACCAACCATTCTCTATTCCATCTACATTTAGAAGCCTAATTTCACAACCCAACCGCGAGGTATGGTTGGCTCTGTTCGTCACAGTCCCGGTTCGCATTAGACGAGCACCAGGATCGAATCCCACTTTACTTTGCGATTTTCGAAAATGTATATTTTATACATATATTCATTTTTTATTATTTTTTTTGTTTTCTTTTTTATTTTTATAATGCGCTTTGTCCGTTCTGCTTAATTTTTTTGTGTTATGTCCTTTTTTCATGAAACTGTTAGAAATATATCATTTCTAGAAATTACTATTTATAAACAGCTGTTTAGAGTAACTGTTAAAAAAAAAATGCATTTTCGGATATTTAAAAAATAAAAGATTTTTTCTTCAAAACTGCAACTCTTATCGAAGTCGGGTTTGTACGAGTGCTTAGAATAACACAACACAAAAAGATTGAAATAGATGGAGGCACTTGGAGGAGGCCTATACTTAAAGGGGCCATGAATAATGCAACAAAATGAAATCTAAATTTACTGTTTTGAACTATTATCAAATTAACTGTTATTTTTATTGTTTTTCTTTTGTTAAATTATATTATGAACTAAGAAATTCATAGTTAAATAAAGGCTTATTATTATTATTTATTATTAATTTCTAGAAATTTGTAGAAAGAAAATTATAACGAATTGATTTTAAATATTAGTTTGCATTATAATTGTTACAAAAAGAATATATTTAAAAATATGGAACAATTACTACAAAAAATACAGAAAATCGGATAAATTAATAATAATTAAAAAAAAACAATTGCAAATAAGAAATCCAACAAAAAGCATACAACGTAAAGCTGGGGTTTGAACCCGAACACATACAGGTGAAGAAAAATTTGCCGCGAAAAGTAAAAAGAAAGAATAATTACAGAAAAAAATCAAATAAAATATCGGCAAAAATACAACAGTAAATTAAAAAGCATTTATTTCAATTAAAATCTACAAAAAGCATATAATGTAAACCTGGGGTTTGAACCCGGGCAAAAACGAAATATGATTATTCATCAACAAACAGACACGTAAATATAATTATTTTCTGTGCGGGGTAAAGCAAAAAGTGACATAGGTCCGACAAGCACCGCGCCTCAGCGGTCACTGTCGCTAAGCATAGAAGTGAAAGAGAAGGCAATGGACGCCGCGATGGAGCGACGTGTCGTTCACGTTATTTATCATTAAATACATTATTTATTTTAGAATATCTTAGTTAAATCGATAAACAAAAACAATGGTTTCATTTACTATTATATTTTACATCGCTCTTCTCAATTTTATCAAGATTTGATGATTAATAATACAGTTACAACTGTTATAAATTCAATTTTAGGGGTTACTTTAGGATTTTTTTCTATGGAGAAAATTAATTCAAAACGTGTTTTGAAAACAATGGTTTCCTGCTACATATAATCAAGATTAACATATAAATTTTTGGCTGCTCTGAAATGTATACATTTGGCTAAAAAATTGTTTTAAGAAGCCTATTTTTACTGAGCACAGCGCCTTAAGCCTCGTATCAAGCCATTTGATTGGTTGAAACTAGTTTTAAGTAATGCTTAAGCAGAGATCAATGCTTGAGTTAACCGTCAAAGCCGTCGGTTTGGTAGTTACGGCGTGAAAGCGGAAAAAACAAACCCACTTTCCGATTTGTAATATTACACGCTTTTTATTAGCTGCACTTGTATGTTTGCTTGTTTGTTTGTTTGTCCGGCTCACTCCTTGGATTACGAGTGAGCGGCTCATTACTTTAAAATGTCCCACCGTTTTCAATAATTTCGCTCGCTTTTTTTTTTTTAAATATCGAACTAAAAAGTTGAAAATAAATATAGTTTAAAAAACTAAAAAAACATACTTTTAAAGAATGTGAAACTAAAAAGTTAAATAAAAATTATGGCACAAAGCGCCTCATGCTTTTTTTTAAAATTATTTTTAACTGTTTAGTTTGATATTCTTTAAAAGCCGACTACGGCAGCCCAAAACAAAAGTTATATTTCTCTCTGCATCACCTTAAGATAGACTGGTAGAAAATGCCTAAGGCATTAAGTCCGCCATTGTGCAATGTTTTTCTTTGTGCATAAAGTTTTAACAAATAAATTAATATTTTTTACCTGCAGTTGTTGATCAGAGACGTCGTTTTGTTCTTCGTCTTCGCTGTCGTCACTGCTACTCTCGTACGCGCCCAGCCCTGCACACATACACAAAAAACAATAGAATCGACCCAACGTCACACACTCCAAAGAAGACATGACGATAGATACATGGATTCCACCTACTAGCTATATGCTATAGAAGACAAAACCGTTTGTGTATCCATCCATTTTTATGATCAATTCAATTTGTTCATCAAAAGTCAGGTATCAGGTAAATTATAACATCGCATCTACAGAAACCTAGTAGCAAAGAAAAACTTTCTTTTATACACTTCAATGACCAATATTCAAAACTTCATTAATAAAACAAATCACACAACCAGTAAACAGTTCCTTAAATAAATCATTTACATAAAATAATTTTACATAAATGTTTAATAATACGTAGGTATAACATCTATAATAAATTCAGGTACATATCTTACCAATTAATCCACTAAAAACAATGCATTTAAACACTGTTCGATACAATGTATTGCCAATTGGGTCAATACTAAAATACTAATAAAGATGCTGGGCTGCTGAAATGAGAAATTTGAGTAACATACATGGCGGTTCAGAACAAACTTTCAACATTATTGATAGTTTTTCTGCAAAATTAGGAGAAAAACCACCATTTATGTTTTCTACGTAAATATCTGGCAAACTATTTATTATAACTGACAAACTTCAACGACGTTTGAATTATTTTTGTTGAATTTACGTCAATGAATTCAAGTTCATTCAATTATGGGCGTACCCTTGGGGGGATGTCAGCTGCTCCCCCCCCCCACTCCCCTCCAGGAAATCGCGCAGGACGTGTATGAACTCCCCTAATTACTAAACAAAGTATAAACGAAGACTTATCTCTAACTTTTAAATAAACCATACAGTAGACACTGACAAATAGCGCCCAAAGATTACTCGCTCAACAAATTTGACCTGCCCTCAAAGACCTGACTCCCCCAAAGGCCCAGAAGTTGGGTACGCCCATTTCAATCATTATTTAGCATGCGGTAGTGTTGTAGGACGTATCGCGCTGTGTGTAGCGCAGTTTGCGAGATATTTCCGCTTGCTCGGCATTAGGAACGGAACTCACCGAGCCCACTGGCGATAGCGGCCAGTGCCTTCGACTTGCTCGCCTTCATAGCGTTGAGGCGCGACGCTTTTACCATATAAATAAAACCAACATTAATCACACACATCACATGTATTCAATTGTCAACAGGCAACATCTGAAATAAGACTTTATTAGCGATGATTTAGAACACATTTTTGCACAACACAATTCTTCTTCACACAAGACTGTCTCGATACGAGACGTTATTGTCACAGAGTCAGTACGCGATAGTTTCTCGTAGTACAAAGTAATGTCTTGACGGAGACCGTCGGTCCGTTTGGGATAAGCTTAGATGAGTGGAAATACCTTGTAGGGCGGTATATCGGGCCAATTCTTCCTGGCTCACCGTTTGGATCTCCTGGTCGGTCACCTCAAGGAGTATTTCTGTGAGGGAGCGACGGACAGCAAGCATCTGGAGATAGTTTGTTAATGCAACATTTACAACACAAATATTATGTACAGACAACAGCACACCAAGCTACTACAATCTGTCAAATTTCTTTATTAGACTTTTAACTTTATGGTTGAAGCATTAAGACTCAAGGTTGAGTGGAAACATCTGATGGTTTCGAGTAGCTTGAACTGCTGTCATTCGTACATATACAACGTTATTTTTTGTTTATGCGGTACCTGATTACAGTTTGTTCAGAATAAGTAACTGAATTAATTCTAATTATTTTTACACCATGTCATATTTTTCCACAAATACATTTAGAAATTGTTGCAGAGTGGTTACCGAGCGCGATACGCAGCTTACGGTAGATCATCGCCCGCGCAACAGCTGACGCCAGAGTTCAATGCACCGCTCGCCCGGCCGTCCGGAGCGTGGACTATATGTTTGTTGGGACGGCAAGTAGGATGACAAGCTCATAACTTTGTAAATAGATTCTTTGCATAAACAAAATATAATGTTGTATATGACAACCAGGGCCCATAATGTTCCTTTATTAGCTCACACCTCTCATTATGCAGGTGATGAATCATTTGAACATAGTGTCTAACCTATCTGGTATCATACAATACCTGATGTAGGTACTTATTTGGTCATATCATAGCTTCCTTAGCTAGGATATTTTCTTTAGCATTGGTATTGGTAGCACTGCTATTCAGTGATTTATTTCAATAGAAAAATAATAAGCCAAGCCTGTTTTTATCCTACTGCAAACCTTTCTCTTGGCACACAACAAAGGCAGGAGCATATATCACTTATTGGCTCATTACAGGTTGACGTCTTTATGTTTTAACTACTTAGATTAAATGTCAATTTTGATTGACTAATAATGTACACAGTGAAACGCCAGATTTCTTGTCTACCAGTGGACGTATGGTGTACGTGATTACTTTCGTAGACTCGTAACTCTTTAGTTGTGACGTCGCTACCCAAACGTCATCTCCCCGCTCTTACATTAGTCTCCAGCACCTTGGATTTATTAAACATATCGAAATATAAAATAAAAACCGGCCAAGTGCGTGTCGGACTCACACACAAAGGGTTCCGTACCATTGATTTATGAAATTAAAGGATTTAAGTTATTTGTATGAAAGATTACGCGGTAATAAGCAGTTTACGATTTACGAGGTATTAAAAAAAAAACTACTTACTAGATCTCGTTCAAAACAATTTTCGTTGGTAGTTTTTATAGTAATGTACATCATATGTATTTTTTAGATTTTCCATTTTCTTATTTTAGAAGTTATGGGGGGGGGGGGCAACTTTTTTCCACTTTGGAAGCGTCTGTCACGCAAACTATTCGGTTTACAAAAAAAGTGTTTTAGAAACCTCGATATCATTTTGAAGACCTATCCAGAGATACCCCACACGTATGTTTGATGAAAAAAATTTTTTGGAGTTTTAGTTCTAAGTATGGGGAGCCCCCAATACTTATTTTTTTTTTATTTTTGCATTAAAATCTTAATGCGGTTCACAGAATACATCTAACTACCAAGTTTCAACAGTATAGCTCTTATAGTTTCGGAAAAAAATGGCTGTGACATACGGACGGACAGACAGACATGACGAATCTATAAGGGTTCCGTTTTTTGCCATTTGGCAACGGAACCCTAAAAATACGGCCAGGAGACGCCGAAAAGGACACACACTGTTCTTCGTTAGCCGTGAGTTGTATGTCAACAGCTTTATAACATAAACAGGCTATACCATTCGCATTGCTGAGATCATAACAAAGACTATTTTATCTATCTATAAAGGCTTCTCAGAGAGATCAAGACAGCCAGAAAGAGGGAACAAGACAAGTATATCTTGGACACCAATGACTGATTATAAGGTGAAGGAAAACATCTTGAGGAAATCTGGACTTTAAGTCTGAAATCGCCAACCTGCATTGAGCCAGCGTGGTGATTACGCTCAATCCTTCTCTGTATGAGAGGAGACCTGTACCCAGCAGTAGGACTATAAAAAAAAGATTGATAATGAATGAATAATAACATAAGTTTTATACTTCAAGCTTTGAAAATGGCAACACTTTTATCCAACCTTTCATCCCTTTACGAGTTGTGTTTTTTTGAAAATAATAAGTAGCCTGCCCTTCCTCAGGCTCTAAGTCTAGAATAATGGATACCCGTGTAGGTACCTAATTTCATTATCGGTTCAGTATTTTTGGCGTTAAAGCGAGACAGACAGAGTTACTTTCGCATTTATATGGTTAAATAAAGTATGTATTTGATTTTGTTATATGACACAGCATTACAAAGCAAAATAATGAAATTTGAGGTAAAGGTTGCCGTTTTGTAGCGAGCTGGTGACACAATTGGACGTTGAGTGCCCTCGTGCCAGGTAACGCCGAAAGTGTGAAAAGTGCTCGCTACGCGGAGAAATGAAAATGTGAAATTGATTTGTAAAAAAATGTCTCTCTCGCGTCACAAAGCCCTGGCTCATATAAGCTGCGACGTTCTGGCCATCTGTTCATTTACGCTTTGGTGTGACCGTCATGTGCTTCTAATTAATGAGATCGCCATTAATTCGCCGGAACAGGCATTATCTTTGTTAACGATACGTAAGATTATTGGACCTTTTTTAACATAAGGTAGATAACTATAAGGCCCGCGTTTACGAAAAATTTATCAGTTGAAATGATTTAACTAGGTACACATATAATATCGCCGTAATATCGGCTGCCGGCAGAAGTTACCACCCACCAGACAAAGTCTTGCCGCCAAGCGATTCGTCGTGTCCCGGCATGAGGTCTGGTGAAGCCGTCCGGAGGACGGGTCTGAGCAATTGTGTTGCGATGTGTGCCGGGTACGATGCGCCAAATGTTGTTGTGTCGGGAGTTTGGTCGTGGAGAGTCTCCAGATCAATCTCCCTCTAGCGCAGCATCGTTTGGTCGTGTTGGTCTTGGGTTTAACATTGCAACACCTTGTCTTTTTTTTTTTTTGCTTTGCATCACCTCGCTCAACTGCCGTCATCCTTCCTATTTCTAAGTTTTTTAAGTGAATACGCTTAATAAACTAGTGCGCTTTACCATCAACGATTGCATCACTGCTTACCATCAGGCGGGATTGCAGTCAAGCACTAGTTTATAATTATTTAAAAACTTATAAATATGAAAGGTATACATTTGGTATGTACGGTTTTTAATGTTTTGTTTACCTGTGTTCGTGAATGCAAATGTTGTTTTTACACTAAAATTTTCAAAAGTATTTTTGACGTAGGATGAAGGATATCCTACGAGTGTGGCGAGTGTCAGTCGCAAAAGGTCAACCTTTTTGGTTTTTGATCATGAATATGAAATATCACGTTCAGCGATTTTCGAGCTCCCGAATACAGCCCCTGGATTAAGGCTGAAAACAAACTACTAATATTAATAAATGCTTAACATATTTTTGTCCTATTCTGCAAATGTTTTACAACGAATTTCATTTGTTTTGAGGGATTTAGTTAGGATTAGAATTGCATGCAGAATTTGAGTTTCGATAAAAATTGTAGGAACACAGGTTCGTGTTGCTAAACTACCGTTGTAAATTGAGCACTGCACTGTTTCCCAGACTGATTTATTCATACTGTAGGTATGGGTAGCAGCGAACAGTTGATACATTGTATGTTTGATACCCAAATAAGAAAAGGAATGGCATTAGTTAAAACAATACATCTTCTTCATCAGCCTATAGATGTCCACTGCTGGACAAAGGCCTCCCCCAAGGCTTTCCACGTCCGGTCTTGTGCTGCCCGCATC
The DNA here is from genome assembly GCA_017933935.1 of Sesamia nonagrioides. NCBI lineage: Eukaryota > Metazoa > Arthropoda > Insecta > Lepidoptera > Noctuidae > Sesamia > Sesamia nonagrioides. The sequence continues at coordinate 238,772 of JADWQK010001108.1, forward strand.
CACCGGCTTCCCGCGACCTTCACCAGGTCATCGGTCCACCACCACGGATCTCCTCAGTTTCTGATTCGATCGCGCTGAGAAACTCCGAGCATAGTTCTTTCCATCGCTCTTTGTGTGACTCTGAACCTTCATATAAGGCCCATCTTTTAATCTGTGCTAAATACAATACATGTATTTTCTATCGTCCCTTATCCTTTCTACTTAGTTATAAGGAGTAGAGAACTTGTGGCACAAGTAAATAGATGCTCTGTGGCAGTAATACTACCTAATCAACAAGTTCTAATGATTAGTCGGCTCACCACCTCGCGGCGAGCACTTACCAAGTTCAGGTACCTTAGTTAATAGTTGCTTTGTGCTTTGTTAGATACACAAATAAACACTTAAAACTTCGTGTTTGTGTTACTATCATGGCTTGATTGTAGCTCTAGGTAAACGTTATTATTTATCTACACCGTACTACACACAACAACTTTGATAAATTATACGATCTCTGGATTACGCTGATTGTTAGCAAATAATCTTGAACTTTGCGTGTATGTATGACTGTACCTACAGAAAGCAATAAATATTTTATAAAGCCTAAAGTATTTCATCGAATTATGTAAATCCCTTTTATCTTTTTAGACATATACGACGATTTACGACTTCTCCATTGAACTAAGTCATTTTATTTTATTTAAGTAGATAACTAGCTGCGTTACTTCCAACTAGCAACGTTATAATTTAATAATGTTGCTAATCGAATGTGTTGACATTCAGACGGCAACTATCCCGCCGCCGATTAGTGAGAAGCAAGTGGAGCTAGCAACTATAAACGAGCTGACTACTCGCTAGTTTGCGAATGTACTAGGCGTTAGTCTCACGGCGAGTCTGTAGGGACTTGCGGAATGCCTACGCAGGCAAATCGTCCGGCGGGCAAGCCGAACACCGGCGAGCCACGTCAGTCGTTTCTGAAGACTCAGTGTTGTCGCGCAGTTGTAATCCTTCTGATAACATTGTATTAGGGTAGGTAAATCCTTATGCGAAGTAGTGATGCTAGCAAAGGAGGAAGCGGAGCGCGTGAGGGAGCGGGAATCCAAGCGCCCTCACGCTTCTATTCGCCGCGGGAGACGCCCTAGTCGGGAAAAAATATCGAACTCCCGGCCACCATGTGACCATAGGCCCGGTCTTGCGGGCGGTGAGCAGTGGGCAGCTCGCCGGCCGGTAAAGACCAGGCCCGAGGCGACGTCGCGTTGTATTTCACGCGCGCCTCAAAGAGATGTCAGCACATCGTGACGAGGTCCACGAAAACCGATGGCTCCTGAGTCAGAGTTCTAGGTTGTTTAAAAAAGAATCGAACGAAGAACGAAGAAGAACGTGGCCCTGGCGCATAGGCGAGTGAAAAGCCTGACACGCCCTCCCGCTCCGCCCAGAGCGGAAGAGGTCATTTGATGATTTCCCATCGCAAACAAAAAAAAATGCGTAAATTGAAAGTAAACTGTGTACAGTTTCAGTACAATACTGGTTTTATTTACACATTGACTTCCCTGTCATGCCCGCTAAGCAAGTGTCTCTGAACGAATACTTTATACATTTCGTGACGATAAGAAACAAGAAGGTACTCGTCGGTGTGAACAATCAGCGATCGACTATTAATCATTATTCCTCTGCCCTTATCCCAATTTATCTCGGGTCGGCGCAACATGCTATTTTCTTCCATACTTCTCTATTAAACGCAACCTCAGTAGGACCGTAGGTCGCATCTAGTGCGGGGAGGGCATTATGTGGCAATGCTCTACCCTGCAATCGAAATGCTCTAGCTCAAAATTTTGATAAAAAATTGTAGCGATATCAAAAGTTTTCCCAACATATCACAACCGCAAAGATATAAAGCCTCGTTACCAATGGCCATGAGTGATGAATTTAACTTGATTTCAGCAGCATACAGGCCCTTCTATCCAGAGCGTCGAGGTTGGTCTGAGTCTGTTTCAGTATGCCGAGAGAGTCACAATAAATACACACTTCTCCTTTCTTGCTTTTTTTTAACATCAAAACCGGCATGACCCAACCGTTGATGGCGCCCACATTGTTTCCGCCCGATATAATACAACAATTACTTCAAATCAGTAAATTGATGCCCAACACATCCGATATACCCAAATATTTATGAGTTGCAGAGTTCTAAGGTGGTATCAGAAAGTTGAGTTCCCCAAGGATTTCACAATCGCTTTACATGCATACCTACAGCATGCACATTTGTCGACACCAATTTCGATGCCATATCAAAATGAGACGCCAAGCGAGTGTGTGACATTGGCGCCGATTATCTTGTCCAGAAACTAAACTAGTCTTTTTCTTTCTTTTTTTTTTAAGAAAAGGATAGAAGATAACATTTTAGTTTATTCCTGCCATAGACAGTTTAGACGCGATTATTAACATGGCGACCAAAAATACGTCAACTTACGTCAGATGCGAACTAATTTGACAGGTCTAAATTGAAATTTTATGTTCTGTCCCTTTCTTAATGAAGTAAAAAGAAAAAGATACACTGAACTTAAATTAACTTTAGTCTGTGATTAAGGGAATCGTGGGCATTGAGAAGCATTTGATCCAAAACTTATGCAAGCCATCCGGCCCTAGAGACCTCCAATAAGGCAACAGATAACTGCACGAGCTACTTGCTCTTTCAATAAGCTTGCAAAAAGAATATGATCCAAATTGTTTTTTTTTTTTTTTTTTTGTAACCGACATAGCCCGAAGAATTGCAACACTTAAGGCGGTTCCGGGGGAAAAACACACCGCAGGCCGTTTTTATGTAGTTTTTCGGAGCTATCTACTCTTTATCCAAAAGAAATATCAACTTATTAAAAATACATAAATTTTCTCCATAATCTTGGCTCCAAAATTGTAGATTTCTTTTTTTTTACTAAGTATAATGTTTAAATAATTCCTTCACAACGAAACCACTGACAAGAGAAATAATTATCATAAACGTGCATCTCCTCGGAAAGTAAGCATTATTTAGATTGCGTTCTTACACTAATGGATAGGTAATTTCATGACGAATATTATTGTAGAAATATTTTTTTAAAACGACCAAAATCAAAATTTTATTCAACCATCTGAGCGTATTCGCCATCATTTCTGTTGCCCGGGCTATTGAGATGAGACAAGCTCTCGAAGGGGGAACCCGTGTCGTTCGTCATCGCGCGCTCCGCTAGCATAAGCGGGCGGCGCGTGAGCGAGAAAGCATCTGCTTGCTCGCTCACGCACCGCATGTCGCATAGAGTATAATACTATCTTAGTGTCTATAAGATAGTATTGATGTTTATTTTGGTGTTCGTTTTTTTAACCGATTTCAAAAAGGAGGAGGTTGCTCAATTATATGTTTTTTATGTTCAATTTTTAACCGACTTCAAAAAGGAGGAGGTTACTCAATTCGACTGTATATGTTTTTTTTTATGTTTATTCGCGCATAACTTCGTCATTTATAAACCGATTTTGATAATTATTTTTCTGTTGGAAAGAAGACGTTCCCAAGGTGGTCCCATGATAAGGATATCAGGGTTTGGTGGTGGAAGTCCAGAGAAAACAAGCGGAACTTTCAAAAATTGGGGGGCGACTAGTGCATTTCTTAGCATTTTCATTAAGTATTTTAAAGCACTACAATTTAATAAAGGTCTGCAGTAGATAAATTAATAAAGGTCTGATGATAGAGCCGGGAGACAGTCGAAGGAACTCCTCAACAATTGACAGCAGCTACCTTGTGGTTGGGCTCGATTAATTTGTATTGATAAGAACTTTACACCTAGATGGGTTGCGACTCTCATAAGAGCTCTAATGATGAAGACAAAGGCCAGTTCTGGGAACTCCTCAACGGTTTCCAGTAGCTACTTTGTGGTTGGACTTAATTCATTTATATTAATAAGACCTTTACTCCCATTAGGTTAAAATAATAGTCTACAGTAAATTTAATGATGAAGACCATAGACAGTTGAGGGAATAGGTACCTACTTACGGGTAAAAATTAAAGTAAACAAAAGTACGTCGTTTCCCAACTATATTTGCGTCAGCTTCCAGTCTGACCGGATGCAACTGAATACATAGTACTTTTAACAACTAAAAAAATTAAACAACTAAAAACTAAAAAAGGACACCAATTTTATGATATTTTGACATGGGTGTCGTGAAAGGGGTTTTTGTGGGTGCTAATCACGAAAATGATGTCATTTTGGAAATCCAAGATGGCCGACACCAATTTTATTATATTTTGACATGGGTGTCGTGAAAGGGGTTTTTGTGGGTGCTAATCACGAAAATGACGTCATTTTGGAAATCCAAGATGGCCGACACCAATTTTATGATATTTTGACATGGGTGTCATAATGGGGGTTTTCGGGGGTGCAGATCACGAAAATGACGTCATTTTTGAAATCCAAGATGGCCGACAGCAATTTTATGATATTTTGACATGGGTGTCGTGAAAAGGGTTTTCGCGGGTGCTAATCACGAAAATGACGTCATTTTTGAAATCCAAGTTGGCCGAAATTCAATTTCATGATATTTTAACTTGGGTATCGTGACGGGTTTTCAGGGCGCTGATCACGAAAATGACGTCAATTATAAGCTGTGGCATAGCTTCTATTTCTTTATCAAAGTCAAAAATAAAACATCAAATATAGTTTAGTCGCTAAATCGCCACCGTTTTTCGCACTCCTTCAATGACGTCACTGGTAAAAATTAAATAAACTACAAAAAGAAAATACATACTTATACAAATGTATACGTTAATTGGCAAAATAAAAAAAAAATACTATGTCATAAATAACTAATAAAAAAATTCCTACTAACTACATACTGCGGAACTCGGTGT